>PVLD010008935.1:0-80455 GCA_004027595.1 Dinomys branickii
TCAGGGCGTTAGGACCCAAGCAAATCTTCCTCCTCGCTCTCGGCGTTTGGGGCCCTCCGCGCGGCCCGCCCGACACGCGCGAAACGTGGGATTGCCGGGCGTCTCCGCCGCTAACAAGCCGATCTCTGTCGGGAGTCGCCGGAGAGCTGCGCCGGCTCGGGAGGCGGTAGGGATCGAGCTCTATAATTCAGTTTTGCTTGTACTACTGTTGTATTGCTTTGTTAATGGCTATCTGTTTGTTAATAAGTTTTCACTGTTTTACTTTTAAAGTGAAGAAAAGAATGACTATTTTGGAAGTAATTGCATAAAACCATACAACTATATGTTTTATATATATATATATAATTTCATCATACTCATTAGTCATATTATATAGTCATAAGGCTAGCCAAAGGATAGAAATTTATATTGAAAATAGAAATTGATGACTCACTATGGCTAACTAGGATGATGGTAAGTTGTCGAACTCTTGCGGTATGAGATTATCTGTTCATTCATTTACTATACTTACTCCTTTATAAAAACCCTATGTATTTGCTCTTTTCCACGTGATAAAGAAAATAAATTCCTAAAGGCAAAAGACTGTGTATCAAAATTCTATCCAGGTAGTCCATGTTGCTGTGCCAGGTGTCTGATCAAGGTTGTGACTGAACACATAAAGCAGAATTAAACGCAGCAGACGGCTTCCTAACCTGTTCAGAGATCAGAACCTAGGTCTCGTTGAGAAACCAAAACATGCTTTGGAAATAATTTTCTTTCAACATGCATTTATCAATAGTTTCTTCTCTTGCTGTCTTATTGTATTTTATTTTTAAAATTTTTAGTACATGTTTACATGTTTACAAAGAATTTCATTCATTTATCTTCGGGAGCGAGCACATGTGTACAATATAGCTTGTTTCTTTTTTAATCCCCTTCCCACTCACTTCCTTCTCTCTAAACCCTCTTTCCTCATTTCCAATTTTGTTATTATTCTTACCTCATGTTTATGACATGTGCATAGTGCTTCCATTCACTGAGGTTATTAACTTCCTGTACATAGTGTGTATTCCACTTACTTCTCCTACCCTTCTCCTTTAAATTACATTTTTACATTAAATGTATGATATTCATATCTGAAGTAAAAATTAACACTGTAGAAGAAGATATAGATAACCAATGTCATTAAAAATGAGAATAATTATGCTTTTGGTGCAGGAGTAAGAAATTTGATAAAGAGGGGAGGAATGCAAAGTTTTATTGTATTACCATTCAAGGGTAGAATTCTCTTCCTGGACAGTGGAATGTATTTGTTGGAAAACTCTTGGATAAAAATATGAAAAACACACATGAATAATTAACAGAGTCAATGATGGTCCTGCCTATTCAACTGTGATTTGGAAAAATAGATTTATAAAGATACCTATTTTGGTCTTTTTGGATATGATAAATTTGCCTATACCCCAAGGACAGCACCATCCCTTAGAATTCCTGTACTTCCACAAGGGACTTTTGAGTTCATGAGAACTTGTACAGTCCCAGATCTCTTAGCAAACTGACTTAATTTAACCATAAACTCAATGTATACAACATTGCCAGTTTATAAAGTATTTTCTTATATATCATCTTGCCTAGTGCCTACATTAAACTTGAGGTCATGGTATTGCTTGTATTCCTACTATAAAAAATGTAACATTGTTACACTTTTGAAACATTGTTGAAACAGTAGTTTCTGATTTTCCACAGCATCAACTGTGAACTTCTTGTGATCAAAAGATACTTTCTTCTTGCAAATCACTTGGAATGGTGCCTGGCATGTAGAGCACTGCATGAGTTAATATTGAGAAATCCATGCTTCTCAAGTTGGAGGACTTACATTCTATGAGGATGCCCAGGACACTCAAATCAGTGCATAGTTTTACACCATCAACTTCGCTTCATGGTAAAATAATTTCAAGCATTGTTTTCATCCAAAAGAATATCTTGGAGTAAAATATAAGATGCAAATGAATTTAAAGATAAAATATGAGGTATACACAGGCTTCAAGCCTTACAACCTCCTAATTTGATCTACATCCCTGGCTCTCTGGAGTACATAATTAGTTGGAGTTACTTCAGTAGAGAAAAATTGGAAATCCCCCAGAGTAGGTGTCCTTCCTTATCAACCCTCTGGGGTACCCAGTTAAACAGTGATGAGCATGGGCTGACCAGGCCAGCCTTATAGGGTACCTTGATATTGACTCTGTTCCTGAGAGATGCTGATTAGATGTTGAAGGTATCTCAGGAAGTTCTCTTATCTGCAAATATGGACCTATCAAACCTTCTAAGAGCCTTCACATTTCACAACTAATCATAAACATTCAAGGCAAATTTCCAGCAAGTTGTTTTTCCTTCTACTTTTCCATAGTAATTTTTCACTCCACAATCTATGACAAGTACCAGCTAATGTGTATCAAGTACTTGTTACATGCTGGTTTTACAGATTAAGAGACTGAGAATCTGCAGAATGGAACAGTTTGCTTAGTCATTTAACAACACACAAGTAGAATTTGAATGAGGTTCAGTTTTTTTGACCCACTCAGTGCTGTTTCTTCTTTTTATTGAAAACCTCATCTGAAGTAAGCAAGTACAGTACCTGGGGAAGGGGATACCAAAGGCATGCACTAACAGACAAAGCACAGAGAAGCCAGAGTTAGAGTCATAAAGGAATGACTTGTACAGTAAGGTCGGTGTGGGGGAGTTAGATATGGAAAATGGCCCTGTCTCAGAAACAGATTCACCAAACTTCCTCAGCAATGAGGGAGTGCTGGATAGCCAGGGGGAGGTGTTCAAAGAGCTTCTAAGTATCAGTGCCTGTGATAATGAGGAAGAGAAATGTAGAGAAGTGAGCCATGTATAAAGGTGGAGAGAGAAAAAGATAAACTTTCTATAACTTTAACATGAAGTGGCAAACAACTTATTCTCAAAAAAAAAAAAAAAGGAAAAAAAAGCAAACCCTCCTGCCTTCAACCACTGTCATGTCTAGGGATCTTTCCAGGGCTTCAAACTGAATTCTTCCCTGGCTTCTTTGCAGAAGAAAAGCAAACACACTGAGCACTGTTTAGCAGAAGCAGCCAATGATGGCCTAAGGAGCAGTATCCCTGAACTTGCGATGCTGTCAGCAGAGAAAATGCTGATGTGATATCTGAAACCCAGAGTTCAGGGAAGATAGCAACTGGCCCAGAAAAAGAGTGAACAGGATAACAGTATTTTGGTGTGAGTCCCTTTAATGTTCCTCAGCAAGACCAAAATGTCCTGGAATCATGCTGAGTTCAGTAATTAGAGCTGACATCCAAGAATCACAATCCCCAAATCTCCCTAAAGTGATACAAAAGCCTAAGGTAACCAGGTATTCTGTTCCTGGTTTCCAACTATTTGGCATGAGTTAGTGGGCGTGTATGGAAAGCCTACAGGAATAGAATCAGTTAGTGTTACTAATAACAGTAGCAAATAAAGATTTCTTTGTACTGAGTAGTATTATTAAGATTTTACTTGGATTTTCTCATTTGCTTCTTACCAAAAACTTATCATACAAGTGTCATTACTATTTAATATAAAAACAAAAAGTGAAGGGCAGAGAATATAAATAATTCACCCATAGCGTCATGACTAGCAAATAGTAGAACTGAGATTCCATCTACCCCTTTTTCAGTCCTTCCTTCAGAATGAATGAGTGATGTTAGACTATTTTGCTGTCTTTCATATTTAACATACAGGGATTAAATTGTTGACAAATTTGTTCAGCATTAGTAAGCAATGTATCAGCATGTTTACAGTCTCAACTTCTCATCCCACTTGCAACCTTTAGAAAAACCTTGAAGGGGAAAATTGCTTTCTCTGGCCACACTCAGTTTCTTTTAATAGTTCTTTCTGCATTGTCAGGATAACCTTCTCTTCCAGATGCTTCTTCAACCAAAGGAGCTCATCCAATAACTTTTAAGAGTTATAAAGAATTGATTCTCCATTACGTAACCCAGAGAAGTAACACAGCTTGTTGTGGGTAAGGGCATAGTCCACAGACATCAGCCCGGTGTGTTCATATCTTGGCTATACTATTCCCCAGGGGTAGAATCTTAGGCAAGTAGCTTAATTCCTTCAGAACCTAGCTTCATCACTGATAAAAGAGGGACAAACAATAACAGTACCTACTTATTGGGTTAGAGAGATCACTAGAAGGTCTATTTATTATATGCTGAGTATTTTAACTGTATCTGGCACACCACAGGTATCTAATACACATTAGCTGATACTTACCATAGAGATTTTCTGGAGTAAAAAAAAAAGTACTATGGGAATGTAGAGAGAGTAAAAGTATACTGAAGCAGATAAATAATCAGAAAAGACATCACAGAATATCTAGCATCTTTTTAAGCTTTTATTTTATTTTTGAGAAATGATGGAAATAATGTCATCATTTTTTATTTTCCTATATTGGTCCAGGTAATTTTGTCTTTGGAGGAGACAATTATTGCAATCATTTGAAAAATGGTCTTAAAGTATAGGACCAATAACCAGGTAAAGCTGTCTCTGATGTAGTAATACTGGATGTCATTTTTCAAATCATGTCCAGTAAGTTGCTATGTGTCCCTGTTTTAAGAAAACTTCATTATAAAAACCTAAATTTGAAAAATAAATACTATCTGAGCTTGAACAGAACTATTTATTTTGCAAAATTATTTAGTCAGGCTATTTTTTTAAATGCCAAACTGTTCTTTAATATTAATTTAAAACATTTTATTTTCCATTACATTGGAAAGATATTAGCTTCAGAGCTTAAATTACTTGTGTGGTACAAAGCAAATCAATAACACTATTTCTAATTCTTACAATAACTATAAAATGTGGTGGACATATTACTATGCATGTGCTATAGTCAAAGAAGTTGAGACTCATAGAAGTTTACCAAGTTGCCTTATTCCACAAAACTAGTACATAAAAATGTCTTGATTAAAGATTATGTACAAATGTCCCTACGAGTTCCTACATGATAACAGCTTTCAAACATATTGGTTGAAATGCTTTCTAAAAGAAATCATTTTTTACCATTTTTATAATCTCTCCACTAAAAAATCCACTACTAGAGCTCATGAAATAGGAGGTGTTTCCCAATGTTTTGCCAATGCCGCCATCCTACCTTCTGCTCCTTCCCAATTCACCTTTCCACCTCCCTTAACAATACACTGCTTCAGGATGGAGCTTTCTGCTCTCTAAAATCCAGGTTGAGTGAAAATTTTACTCTGTAACCCAACCCTTTAATTCTAATTGAGGCCTTTTCAAGTCTCAATCTAACTTGGGAATGAACAATTAATTGGCTGTCCAAGTGGAGAAACAGGAAGATGTTCTCCTCGACTAGGTTACTTTATGACTGTAATACATTTTACATTAGTAAAAAAGAAAAATCTGCAAAGTTTAAATTCCTCCTTGGTGCAAAAATTTTCTGTGGTGCTCTCAGTTGTTATCAGATCACTTCTGAAGATAAGATTTGAGTGATTTAGTGAGAAGCATGCATTTATCATGCACCGGATATTCTCAAATCACTTTTTTCTTTGTGGTTGAGGTTACTTATCCTTCACCTTGAATGCATTCAATAAAATGTTCCCTTCATAGCTACCCTGGAGTAAATAAATTCACAAGATTTTGTCCAGCATCTCTCTTATTCCAGGTCAACCTCTTCTGAATCATCTCACCAAGATGGAGTTACTTCACCACGCTCAACAGATTCCCTAGAATTGGGTTCTGTTTGGCAAAGCGTTATCAGATTCTAGGTTTCCTTGAGATAGCAGGTTACTGAAAAGTTGTGTGTTTGCATGTGTATGTATCTGTTGCTTACTTGACCCCATCCCAGCGGGCTCAGAGGTCTACAAGCCTCTAGGAAGGGATGAGCAGTGTAATTGTGTGTTATTGCCAGAATCGTGGCAATGAGTAAAATAACCATGAAATCCTTTGGCTGCTTTTAAATTTTTTTCCAATAATGAAGTTTATGTGGTGCATTCATTGAAAAGGATTTTTTAAATCTTTGGAACTGAAAGAGTGCTCAGAAGTTACCTGATCTTCTTACCTCTCTTTATCGATCATTTTACTGAGATTCAGATAGACAAAGTACCCAGTGCCATAGAAGGAGTTAGAAAATCAGGTCTCTATCCACTAGAAGCTCAGCATCTTGATCACGTGTGATGATCTATATATACACCAATATTTAGCCTATAGTCCTTCACTTCATTCAGTCACATAAACTAGGAGCTGTACCCAGGAGACAGTGACGGGCACAAATTTGTCAACACAATAGAAGAATAACAGATTGTGCAGGATGAGATGATGTCCTCGAGTTAGAGCGCTTCCCTTCCTTCTAGAGGTCTAATAGGCTTAGATTGAGTAGTTAGGAGCTTTTAAAATGAAATTTTATGTGAGGATTTTCATTTGCATGGTAGTATGGTACCTCAGAATGGGCAAACCAGTGATCTGTCTGTATATATGCAGTAGCCTGCACGATTCTTAAATTCACAGGTAGCACCAAAATTTTTCCTCCTGCTTCCTTCTTGACTCTAACTTGCTATGCATTTATCATATCCCATGCAGAAGAAATTAGTAGACTTTAAGTTGACTGTAATGGTCTAGTGCTGAGGAGTTTTCCTTCTTCTCAGGACTTGTGTTTCCTGCAGAGAAGGGAAGACAGCATCACAGATGCTGGGCACGTGGAGAGCTGGCTGTAAGAGTGTGTCCAAGCTGGTTTTTCCTCCATAGGATGCTCAGTCTGCTGAGCAGTTTGTTCCTGTCAGTCTGGAAATCTTTATATTTGTTTTGTTCTGCTCTTGGTCAATTAAAAAATTGATCCAATACCCTAGTTCCTCTTGGCTTTGCTGCAGCCTGTCAGAGCGTTTAACATTTGTCTTTTTCTAAATTGCTGTGAGCAGGGTTGGATTTAACAAAAATTTAAGGTTCCAAACGTTGGTTTTCACTTCTGTCTCCCTCTTGTGTGCTCTTCATTTATTTCTGGTTTCCTCCATCATGTGCATGTACATCAATGAGGCATGAGCTCATATTAGCTTATAAAGTGTCATTTGTTCATTCCCGACAGAATCAGCAAGTGTTTATTGAGTACCTACCATGGCAAAGGCACTGATTATTTATCTAATAAATCCGTAATGGTTTTTTTCCCCCTATTTTAAAGAGAGTAGTAAAAGCAAAGAAGAACAATAGCAGCATACCAACATCACAAACATAAACAAAATAAAGCAAGCACATTAAAAGTGATACAGGGTTTCAAATCAAATTGATAGGAATTAACAGTGGTTGTTACAAATCCATAATTTTGAATTAGCCCTTTCTCCCTCTTAAGACCACCACAGTTTTTGCCATATCACCTCAGTATAAAAATATTTTTTATTGACAGTAATTCACTTTATTAAGTTTACTTATACATCTTAGATATACCTAAGGATTACTTTGGAATTACTAAAAGTCACACCAAAAGGAGATGCTAGGGCTTGTACTTAACAAAGAGGCAAATTATGCACTGGTTGCTGACTTTGTTTTCCACATCAAACTCATGAGATATGGGAAAATGTTTATTACTATATATCAGTGCATCAGTGAGAGACAGCATGTACAGTGATGGTCCAATAAGACTGTGGTAGAGATGAAAAATTCACACTTTAAAGTCATAATATCATGGTGCAATGAATTACTCAGTGTGGTGATGCTGGTAAACAAGCCTGCCGCATGGCCAGCCATATAAAAGTTTAACACATACAATTATGTATTGCATACACCTAATAATGATAATAAAGGCCTGCTAGTGGTTTATGTCATTTTTTCCTTTGTATCATTATTTGAGAGCGTGCTATTTCTTCTTATTAAAAAGTTTACTGTAGAGAGTCTTGCTGTGCTATGCCAACAACAACTTCATCCATCCCATGTTTACCACATTTTTGCATTATTGTGCTTGAGTCTGATTTAATCTTGCATTGTCTCACCTGGTTATATAGAAAGCTATGCCTTCTAGACTGTCCTCTCAGAGCAGTGCTGGTGAACCTATGGCACATGTGTTTTTTTCCTTTGAAGAAAAAGGATATCAATGTATGAGCTGTTTTTTCAAGACTAAAACCTCAATGTTCAGGTTTTACTGTGGTGCTGGCACATAGCTATAAATAAGTGGGTTTTGGGTTGCAGTGTGGGCACTTGGTCTCTAAAAGTTTCCGATCACTGTCTTCAAGTATCTTTTGTGATCTTCATACAGTGTCTAATGATGCATTTCTCAGGACATATTGGCATCATCAAGTGATACGTGACTATACAGTTTTTATGAATGAATGTGGAACTACACTTAAATAATGGTAGAAAACTGAAAATATGAAAAGAAGCTCAAAGTTTCTGGATCCTTTCTTAGATGAAAGAATTTAGTAGCTTCTGATGAGCACTGTGTCCCTTATTGTCCCACATGGGCTGGGCAAGTGCCATGGAGGGTGAGCTTCTCCAGACAAAAGAGAGCCTGGAAAGATGAGATGATTAATTTGGGGGCAGCAGTGTCTGCCTAGAAAAGGAGGAAGAGGTGAAGTAGATTATATCTCCAGGCACTGCACTAGGGATTTTTCTCTCCTTTCTCAAAATCATAGATAGAGGAAGCCTAGAATTAGATTTCAGCCTTCCTAGATTACAGGTTATAATTTAAGGAAGTTTATGCTATAAAAGGAATATTGACAAGACAAAAGGAAATTATTAAAAAATTATAAAATGTTTAATGAGTCTTATGATAACACAGCAACAAAATTATCCAAGAGAAAGCAGAGCTAATGCAGCAGAAAGAACAGAAACTTTGAACAGCATACAATATATCCTTAGGGGACTTCATTGTAAATTTCCATAGAGGGCAGATGTTTATAAAGAAGAACCAGGTGAAGGTACTGGATGTGAAAATGTAATTATTAAGCAGGAAGTAAGTAGAAAATCCAAATGGCAGAATAGGTAAAAATTAATTAATGAACAAATTATATTGAAAAGGTTTTCTAAATTTAGGAGGATGACATTTAAAAAGCAGAAAATATTTGAAAAATGTTAAAAGGGACAAAAGATCAAATTAACACTACATTAAAGATCAAATTTAACATTAATCTAGTAAGAATCCTAGAAGGAAATATTACAAAGAAAATGTAATCTTAGAAATAATGTCCATTGTCTAGAACTAAAGAGAGGACACATACTTTTAGACTGGAAATATTTTCAGAATATGAGGTAGCACACAATAAACGAGTAAGTAAAACCACACATCTAGACACATCAGAATGAACTTTAATAATAGTTTCTATACAGGGAAAGTAAATCACCCACAAAGTCTCAGGCATGAGAAATAACACCAGATTTCTTAAAAGCAATGCAATGAACTTATGTATCATTGGGGCAATTAGATGAACTGATTTTAGACTAGCCAGAGAATATATAATTTACATGACAGGGTAAAATAAAAATCTTTTCAGTTTAACATCCGTAGAACTCACTTAAATTTTTTTAGAATACCTTCTTTTTTGAAAATTATATTGATATATTTTGGATTTATATAATGATACCATTTATCATAGTGAATTGGTTCCTGTACCCAATATATCTTGCTTCTTATTTTCCTATGTCTCTCCCATCCCTTCAACCTCTCCTAGAGTACATTCTTGAAACAGAATATAGATTAGTCCATGAGGAAGCAATTATTGTGTAAAGCAGGAATAAATAAAAGAATCAGTAAAGATTATTATTCAAGTAAACAGTAATTAAAGGAAAGACATATCCATGACAATTAATCTGCAATTTAATGTCACATCAACTTTGTTGAAATAAATTCTAGTAGAGACAAGAGGGAGATAAAAATTGGTGAAGATTCATGTGTATGTGTATGCATGTGTGTGTGTGTGAGTGTGTGTGTGTGTGTGTGTGTGTAAGAGAGAGACAGAGAGAAAAGAATAAATATAGATATTGGCTAATAAAAGAGAGAACCATAAGTTTAATAATTGAATAACCACCAGAGAAATCAATTAAATACATAAGTTTAAGCAATGGAGAATAAAAGAAAACATAGAGGGAGGTAAAGAAGGCAGAAAGAAGGAAGGAAGATTGATTTCATCAACAACCATTGTACTTCAAAACAAAAAAAGTAGTGAAAATAAATGAATCCTAGTCTATTGTTATTAAAATAAATGAAAATGAGGTAAAGGCACAGACTTAAAAAATAGACGATTCTAATAATCTAACTTTTAT
The DNA here is from genome assembly GCA_004027595.1 of Dinomys branickii. NCBI lineage: Eukaryota > Metazoa > Chordata > Mammalia > Rodentia > Dinomyidae > Dinomys > Dinomys branickii. The sequence goes on from PVLD010008935.1 coordinate 10,258, forward strand.
ATTTTAATTTAAAGGACAACATTTGAACATAAAGGCACGATGGTGCATGCATGTGATTTTGGCACTTGGGAAGCTGGGCCGGAGGATCACTGGGAGTTCAAGGCCAACCTGGACTACAAAGGGAGACTGTCTGAAAACAAAAAAACAAACAAATAAATAAATGAAAAGACAAAGAAGAAAAAAAAGAAAGAAATGAAAAAACTTGTGGAAAATATGAAACAAAATGAAGCTGGGACAAAATTTTAATATCAAAGAAAATTGAAAGAACAATGGATGTGTACATATGTGTATGTTTATGTATCTATGTGTGAGAAACAACGCAGAACAGAACTTAGTATATCATATCTGCTATAGAAGAGCTGTTTATGATAAATTGTCTTACTGTTTGACAAATTATAGGAAATATCTTAGCCAATAATGGTAGCGTGTACATCACGTAATCACAGTACTCTGGGAGGCTAATGATGAAGGATTGAAAATTCAAGTCCAGTTTGGGCAACCTAGTGACTTAGGGAGATGCTATCTCAAGAAAAAGAGGAAAGAAGCTAGAGATGTAGTTCAATGTGAAGGTCCTGGGTTCAATCCCTAGAACTGCACAAAGAAAGTTTCATAATATTTTTATAAGCAGAATACTTCCAAATAACTTATTTATATATTCGCCCCTTGAGGTACTAGAGCATAGTTCCCCACTTTTAAGTCTGGTCTGCTCATAAGACTTGTTTCCAAAGAGTAGAATGTAGAAAGGGGGAAAGTATATAACTTGTCAGTGGAGAAACATGACAATTGCTACCTCACCCAGTAACCCAGCCATTCCAACAGAAGAAAATAGCACTTCACTGCTGTTCCCTTTCTTCTCCAAATCCATAGTCTCAGTCAAATCACAAGAACAGTATCTTCCAAAACCATTGAGATCCTGAGAACTGCAAAAATCTTGCCCAAAGGGAGCCTGAGGGGACACAATACCTTGATAAATTGTGGGAATCTAAAGTGGATCCTGGAACAGAAAGGAGGACATTTGTTAAAACTAAGGAACTTTGAGTAATGTATAGACTTTAGTTAATAACAATGTACTAATCAATATTGATGCATTAATAATAACAATGTTGGATATTATAATTATTATTATTATTTTTTTTTTGCGGTACTGGGGATCGAACTCAGGACCCTGCACTTGCTAGGCAGGCGCTTATTCCACTGAGCTATATCCCCAGCCCCTAGATATTAAGAATAGAGATACATATTCTGGAATATACTGGGCTTTCTGAATTATCTTTACAAGATTTTCATAAATCTAAAACTGTCTCTAAAAGTAATAAATTTTTTTTAAAAAAGAATCATAGTCATAAATGTAATAATTATATCTATAAAACTCTGAGAGGAAAGCAAGAGCAGATCCTCAAAACTTTGGGTTAAATGACTTGTAGATATAACATCAAAAACACTAGCCACAAAAGAAGACAAAATAGATCAGACCAAAATTAAAAGCTTTGTAGTGCTGCCAATTTATTGAGAAAATGAAAAGATAATTTACAGAAGGGGGTAAAGAAGGGCAAAATATATACAATTAGGGAATTACATCCAGAACATGCAGAGAATTCTTGCAGTTCAATAACAATACAAATAACTCGATTGAAAATGTTTCAAGGAGCTGATAATATATCACATTAAAGAAGATATAGAAGTGGCTAACATTAGTCATTAGCAAAATAGAAAATAGGATTAAAATATTATACCACTTTCTACCTACTGGACTACTAGAATTCAGTGTTCTCTGAATGTTGAAAAATGTTAAACTCAAATGCTGTTGAAGGGATTGCAAAATGATGCAGTTCCTTTGGAGAACAATTTAACAGTCTTTTAAAACAATAAATACAGAGTTACCATGTGAGACCCTATACTTGAGAAGTGGAAGCATGTGTTCATATAAAAACCTGTATGGAACATTATTCATGGGAGCTAATTAATGTAGAAAGCAACCCAAAATCACCACCAAATGATGAATATACCAATAAAATGTGGCACAACCATGCAGTAGAATGTGATTTGGGAATAAGAAGAAAGGAAATACTGACAATGTTACAGTTTGAAAATATCGTAAGTGGAATAAGCTACACAGCAAAGACTTCGTATTATATGATCCCAGTTTTATGAGCTGCCTGGAATAAACAAAGAATAAAGACTGGAAGAACAGCGGTGGGCTAGGAGCTGGGGAGCAGCTGACACGGCACAGGTTTCCTTTGGAAGTGAGGACAATGTTCTAAGTGGTGTTACCAAGTGGTGATGCTTGAGCAACTCTGAATGAATTAAAAGCCGCAGACTATGATCATGATGGTATCTTATTATATTTCAAAGAAGCTGTTATGTTAAAAAAAGCAAGTTTTAGAAAATTTAAAGACCCCAAATACCATACTTGACTGAGTAAACACAGAAACACATTTCTTTTGGGCTCCTATGAGCCATTTCTCAATTTATGTATCAAGCCACAAAGGAATTTCAATAAATTCAAAAGAAACAGCACCATCCACATCATGGCCTTTGGCCACAATGCCATAAAATTAGAAATTAATAACAATAGAATGAATTTAACATGTTGGTAGGAACTCTATATTACAGTTCCCATAATAACCAATGTTTCTAAATAACCCATGGGTTAAAGAGGAAACCAGAAGTGAAAGTGTAAACTATTACAGTCAAATGAAATGAAAGCAGTATATTTCAATGTGTTATGTGCTCCTAGAGGGTACCAGGAAGGAAATATAGAGCTTTGACTGTAATTATCAGAACATAAAAAAGCCTGGAGATACATGAGGTAAATGTTCAACTGAATAGGCCAGAAAAATAGTAATAGAGCACAGTTAACGAAACAAAAGAGAAATGAAATAATAAAAATGAGGCCAGAAATCAACAGTGTCACACAGGAAAACAGAGCAATTACAAAGATGTATGTTTTTTTGAAGAAACAAATATAGCTGATCAACCTTTTGCTAAACAGACCAAGCTGAGAGAACTACAAAATAATCAAATAAAAATGAGAAATTAAAAAATCTATAAAATATGACAAACTGCATAAAGCTACAGAATATAATGACTAATTATATGTGAATGTATTTGAAAACCTAGGTAACTACATTTCTAGAAAACCATGAAGTGTCAAAATTACATATGAAATAGAGAAACGACTGCTAAAACAATTGCAGTAGTGATAAAAACAAACGCCTCCCCAGTGCCCCCACTTTAATGCCACCCCAATGCCTTCTTCTTCATCCCACACACATTTTCTGGCTCCATTTTGGTCTGCTGGCCCCTCTTCTCCCGTCCATTGGCCAAACTCCTGCTTGACCGCTCCTTTAAAATAGCAAACATGCTTGCAACTCACCGCGCACCTAACTCTAACCTGCATTCCTACAGGTGGAGGAAGAAGTCCGTAACCTTTGTTTGTCCCCTATAAACTGTTCTTGAATAGGTCTTGGTTCTTTTCTTTGTCTTGTCTTTCTCCATTCCCTGGAGAGTTCCTTTTAAGCTTTCTATTATCTCATGAATCCCTTCCCAGGATTATTTCTACCTACTTCACATAACTCACCTCCACGTGATTGAGCTTTACTTGTTAGTATCCTTGATGCAATCTACATAAAAGTAAAGAGTTTTTGTCTCATAAATGTAAAATCACCCTCAGCTAACAAATATTATTTTACAAAATTATTCTTTCAGTCCTATGGATTAAGCCCAGAGTCTTTGCGCTGAGCTACATGCCCAGCTGTATTTTTAAAATTTTGAGATAGTGTATTGCTTTGTTAGTCAATTGTCCAGGCTGTGCTCAAACTTGTGATCCTGCCAGTGCCAGTGTGTTTACTGTTATATTATAGATGGATACTGTGGTCTGCTATAGACTCTCTTCCAGCTAAATGTTCTCAGTTATTTACAAAGATGTTACTATGTTAGACAAATGGGAAAACTAGCACAGAGGACTTTTTCCTCTTACACATTATAGAAAGATGAAGGGAGAAAGAGAAGGAGGGGGAAATTTGAATTGTGAATGTAATAATTTCCTGAGGTTCTCCAAAAATCATTTTGTGTCCCATATGTATACTAGAGGAGTACAGAGTCTACCTAAGATGTAGTTTCTACTTTCACAGAGTTCATGTAAGATGCCAGCTGTGCCTTTGCATTCTTAAAGACAAAGAGAAAAACTAAAACAGGGATAAGGGCCCACAAAGAATCCATCCACAGTGGGTTAATTTCAATCTGGAAAATAGCTGAAGGACCCTGTAACTCTGTAGCACTCTTTAATTTATACCTGGTAAATATGTGGTTGGCTGTCTGCTTTTGAGTTTGGCAATGATTGCTAATTCATGGATAGCAAAGCACTTTCCCAGAGGCCTCACATGAGAGGGAACTTGTACTCTCTGAAATAATCTCTTAAGTTTGAATGTCTACAAAAGAGACCTACTATTTCCAATAAAAGTTGCTTTTTCATCTTTGGTGGAAGATTCATTAAATTTATACTTAAACATGTGTTGTATTTGAAGTTCCTAGATTGCATTTGATAGTAAAATTAGATTTAAGAAATTACTGAAATGTATCAGATTTTCTGGACAATGCACCTTGAAAACCATTTTTTCAGATATGATTACTCACATTTTGAGTTAGAGCAATTTGTTGTTACTGCATGGAACAATGGTTTTATACCTTAATTGAATAAAAATTTTGGCAAAATAGTTCCTGGCAATTAAGTATCTCATTAGTCTGAAAAGATAATGGAACTTTTATTTTTAAGCTACCAAGAATCTAAGTAGTCAGACAATAAATCAGAGTATTTATCTTGAAGAATTGTATTTATTTTTTTATTTTAAAGATAAAGGAATATAAGCCTGAATAACAAAAAGTTGAGGAAACACAAAATTATACAGAAGATAGTAGGGAGTTGACAATGGATGCTGTATTACATAATATTATCTTTACATTTGTTATTCATTTATAAACCAGAATATCTCAAAAACAATAAAGGAACTACACAATTATAGAGAAGATAGTAGGGAATTAACAACGGATGCTGTATTACATAATGTTATCTTCACATTTGTTACTCAGTTATAAATTGGAATAACGCAAAAACAATAAAGGAAATACACCATTATAGAGAAGATATTGGGGAATTAACAACGGATGCTATATGACATAATGATATCTTCACTTTGTTATTCAGTTATACAAATAATGGCTCGTTCGCTTAATCAAACAGTTTTCTCCACTCTCATCTCCATTGTTCTCTCACCCAGTCAGTTGTCTTCCCTCTGTTGATGAATTATAAAACTCAAAGTTAATCCTAAAAATCATCAACACAGTATAGTAGAAAGAGAAGATGAATTATAATTGTGGGATTTTTTTTTCCTTTTGAGACAGGGTTTCAGTATACAGTTCAGACTGGCCTTGAACTCACTTTGTAGCTCAGGCTGTCCTCAAATTCACAAAGACCCTCCTGCCTCAGACTCCCAAGCACTGGGGTTACAAGCGTGCTCCAGCACACTCAGCTGGGATAATTTCTATTGCCCTGTCCTTTATGTGTAGGATGAGGAAGCAAAACCCAGGAAGAATGTTTGATGCAAAGTTCAAGTTGATATAAGCGGCACAGTAGGAATCAGAGTGAAAGTTTGCCTGTCTCCAGCTATATTTTTACAATGCCAGACTGCTAATTTCACCTGGAGTGGTAACTTCTATTGTGAAGGAGATAAAATTCTTGTTTTCTCAATAACAAGTTGCATGACTTTGAATAAGTTTCATGTACTTTAAAACTTTCGTGTTTATTCAGGTATAATTTATAAGGTATATAAAATATGATTCACCAATTTTAAGTGTAAGTTCAATGCATTCTGACACATGCATTCAGTCTTGTATGTACCCGCATCAATCAGGCTATAGAATATTTCCATCAACACAGAAAGCTCCCACGGGCTACTCTAGTCCCAAAAAGAGGAAATAGACATATTTTCTTATTCTTTACTTTTACACATAAATATAAAACCAACCTATAAACGTCCAAGAAACAAACAAAGATTCTTCTTTTTCTTCTTTTCCTCCTCCTCCTCCTTCTTCTCACAGGAAGCTGGTTTGTGAACAAGGAACACAATACAGTAAAGCCTATGCTCCCTACCAAACCCAGACAAAAGCTCCAAACCAATGTTTTCCTGAGTATGACCTAGTAGTCAAAATGCAGAACAGCAATCTGTCTGACATCAGATCAGAGAGACAAGAGAGACAGACCGAGAGAGATCTCTGATCACAGTATGAAGCTTCAAACTAAACGTAATTTTGTCCTCCTGGGTCTAAGGCTCTACTCTCTTACTTAGAGACACTGCATCAAGCCAGTGAAATAGGTGGGGGGGGGCGAAGTTATCTCTTCTTGCAAGTAAGACTCTTCTACTCTTCTCAGAAATAGTGGGCAGGGAGTCACAAAAACAAACGAACAAAAACACTAATTAAAGTACACAGAACAGATGGGAGGGCCAAGACTCACTTCCCCTCTAGTAAACACCATAAGACTTAGGCGGGGTGCATAAAGGAACTGTCCCATGGTGGGAATGGCTCTTTGTCCTCATGCACGACTCTGCTCATCCACACCAGGGGCAAAGACAGAGATTCCACCCAGAGACATGTGGAGTCTGGAAAGCTGTCTTCATTGTGCTAAGAAGCATCAGAAACACCAGTGGAATCCTTAGAGAGTCCAACAAGTAAAAACCACTAACAAAGGCTATGGGAATTAAGCTGCCATAAAAACTCAGCTCACAAGTGTAAACTGAGACCTGTAGGCTATATCATGATAGGTTAACTGCTGCCAAAATAAAAGATCTCAATAGGAGCTGTTCTCCTAATATAATAGCCATAATTTACAGAATTCAATAGATAATCACAGGTTCTATGAGGGAGATTACAAGTTCAAGCCCAGCATAGACAAGTTAGACCATCTCTGAAAATAAAATTGGGCTGCAGGTATGGCTCATTGCAAAGGCCCTGGGTTCAATCCTAGTACTGCAAAAAAAAAAAAAAAAAAAAAATCCCAGCACGTACAACATTCAAATACTGAGTCTCAAGAGAAGAGAGGGTGAGGCTGAGAGAGTATCTGAAGAATGTCTGAAAACCTTCCACAAATCTGATGGAAGGCACGAACCTATAGATCTGTTTCCTTCCTTCTTGCCTTGCCTTGTTATTGATTTTTAAACCTCTCAAGCAATTTGGTACTTTTATGTAACAGTAGTTTGTATTGTGCTGCTTCCTCTATGTTGAAAAGCCTTCCTTATTTCTACCTCACAGACCTCTACTTCATCTTTCAAGATCTAAGACAAATGAAATTTCAGCATTTCTCTGTATTACTGCTCATTGTTATTATTGCCAGACGGAGGTCCCAGGAGGTCCTGTGAAGAGGAAGTGTAAACACCAACTCACCCCATCCACAGGATATGTTGTAGGTTTGCTGATTTCTGTCAGAGAAAAAGAATTTTCAGGATGCATCAGTGAAAGAGACAATAAGGTGTATCAGGTAGAGTTTAAAAAAGCACACACTCAGAGAAATTAGAGTTTGTTCCCCAAGACAGTGATGCGGTACAGCCTGTGTGGTTGGAAGTGTTTGTGTGCTCTTGGGGGCATCCTCGGGAAGCATGATCTAAAATGTGTATTCCTACTGGCAGTTTACTCATTTGGTGGCCTATGTTAGAGCACAAACCACTTGCATGTACATGAAGCTGGGATATGCTGCACACTAATATTGCTGCTGTCTTGAGGATAGAGGTCTATAAAAAGAAGCATAATTTATAGGTGAAAAGCATGACCCCAAACCCAAAAGTAGACTTATTATTATTTAAAATCCTTAGGATTTTTTTTTTCCTTTGGAGTTTTCTGAAAGGGAAGGGTCTTGAGTAATTTTTGTGTCCTGAAGCTAGATTTTCTTAAAAGTACAATTTTCAAATTATGATTTTCCTTGTCTCCAATGTACTTTTCTTTTTGTCCTATTCACTACTGACAGGTTTATTTGTTCCTGGCACTGTTGTACAGGCAGGCACTTCATGTGTGACCCTGTTAAGTAATTAGTGGTTGCCTATTGTGTCATAGGCTTTTGCTGTGGGAGGAATGCTCTCTTGTTTGACAATGAACAGTTCCTCAAAAGATAAAGGTTGTTCTTCTCTTTGTGCTTCCTAGCACTTAATATCAGCATTATTGGTTACACTGAATTTAATAAGGTAGATTCTATTGTTTTGCAGTATCCAGAAGTGTTCTTTGACAATCAAACGTACGCTTATTTTTCTGTGCTGCTTATTGGTGTTGTAGGTTGTATGCTCTGAGTGTCTTCCCTTGAAGGCAGACACGGATGGTGCACATCTCCAGGTCTGCCGTAATTAGTAATAGTGGACAGTAATAATGCTTTTATCAGAGGCCAGAACATGGCAAGACGCCTTGTATGCACATCGTCCCACTGATCCACGCCATATTCCTCTAAAGTATTGTTATTCCCATTGTATTGATAAGCTAATGGGCTAAAGGGATCATTAGACCATCCTAAGTCACACAAGGAGTTCATGGTGAGGCTTAGATTTTGACTCAGGTAGTCGGACTCCAAAGCTCAAGCAGTTTAACCTCAGTGGCATCCTGAGAAATCTATATTCTGCTTTCTCATAATTTCCTGAAATGTGATCATCTACATGCAGTGAATAATTTTGTCCTAAACTAGACAAAGGATACTATCTGCATAAATTTTAAACATATGCAGGTCCACTTTATAAAACAGACTTTTTGTTTTTTTGAGCTGATTGTGGTGTGTCCTGATAGGAGAATTTGCTTTCTGGTCTTGTGCAGATTTCACAGATTGATCCGTCACTGGGACAGTATTTGAGGTGAGTCGTGAGTGAGCCCCACCTGCCTGCCATATTTATGTTAATGATCACACTGATTGCAGCACTGAGAAACTGTGGGGAGCCTGTGGGTACCCATCAGTATTTCTGGCCTGTCCAATTTATAACCTTCTAGGGATTCAGATGAAAGTACAGCAGTCACAAAGTTGTTGGCTACTGAAGAGCTTTTGAAGAGAATAATTCACCTTTAGATTTCCATGCAGCTGTAGGTAGCAGCATCAATTAGCACTGGCGAATTCAGTGGTGGACTTCATTTTCCCTCAATTATCTTGTGATAGATCTACATTAAATAACCAAATGAACTTTGAACAGGTGTGTTTTTTTTTTAAAAATTCATTGGTCTTTTTAATATTATGTGTTTACTGATGATGTAATAATATATATATTTTTTTTTTCCGGGATTTTTCTCTATGTTATAGAGCTTTCAGTTATTTTGCAGGCAATATTTTTCTAGGGCTAACTAAAATAAAATAAAGATAGACCTTCCCAGTTATTATTAGAGGTGATAATTTGCAGTCTAAATGTGTTGCCATGGATACCTAAGAACCCCCCCAAAGACTCTGGCCTGAGAGTCAGGGCCTAATCCTGAGGTTCTTTTTCAATAGCACCAGCTGTCCAGAGCCTGAAAGGCGTGGCAAATTACACCATTATTAGAGTGAAATGGTATGGCTAAGCTAATTATTTGTGGGCTCTAGACACAGGTGTTCATAAAAGGCTGAACGTGCACTCCTAATCAAGTCTGATTGGGCCAGAACAACAGCTCAGCAAGGGACTATCAAAGAGTTGTTTATAGTGTCTTTCATTTAAATAATAAAAGAGGCCACCGTAGGCCTTCTGTTCAGTAGAGTTTTTAATGTTGCTCTGAGTTCCTCATACCAGGTAATCATATTTGTTGTTTCCCTGTGGAAATCTGTTTTCTAATAATATTTTCCTTGATACTTTTACAACAGTTTATGTGTTTCAGCCACTCAATGACTATTTCTGGTTAATGCCACTTTTAGCAAAGGCAACTGAACTTTACAGAATGAAAGACTTGAAATTTACTGCAAATATTTTCAAAATTAGTATTTTAGAGAATTAGCAATTCCCCTAATCATTCCTTTTTTTTTCACTGTGGCACTTCTCTGACAATTTTTGTAGCCAGAGTATACAAAGCAGCAAGTTGATTTGAAAATGTGCTTTAAAAATTTCTGTCATGTAAAAATATTTGATTCATATAATATTTGAATATTATTATGTAGTATATGTATGTTTCACGGGAAATGTTGCATGGAATCGGTAAAGCACGATGTCATACTAAGTATGATAAAATACTCTGTTAAGTAAAGCGGATCTGAATTTTCTTATCTTTGCTTACTTTAAATGATGAAAACAATACTTTGATGAGTATGGTCTATAAAGATACGCATATTCAATGGTTACCAAGTAACATTCATGCATCTAACATTTTGCTCCAAATAATAATGGTATAGTAGATTCCTTATCGTGACATAGATTTGTAAAGTATTAACTTGTCTGTTTCAGTTTTCTAAGAGTACTTAGAAAGTGATATGATTAGCACTGCTACCTAATAGATTATTTCATAAATTATTTTGTTTAAAATTTTTTTCACTCCATATTTTCACAAGTGTTTGTAAATTCACAAAATATGAAAACATATTTCCACAGAGAAGTACCCCCTGCTGTAGCTGGGTGAAGATGTGCTCACCCACTCTCTAGAGGCAAAGAGTGGACTACGAAGACACATGATCCCACGAATTTGTTCATGTGCAGGTCAATATGTTGACCCAGTATGTGTGCAGACATACTCTGGGATGTTTGGAGAAACTGAGTTTTGTCTCTGCATCCATTCAGCCAGGGTAGTCTTCCTCCTTGCAGTTCTTGTATTCTTGGTGATCTTTTGTGGAAATGATCATAAGACCTTTAAAGACAGAGTTAGTGGCTTTTAAAATCATGCAAAAGCACAAGGTTTTCTACAATGCAAGTAGACAGCATATTCATTACCTCCTTATAAGAATCAACTAAGTTTTGTGCACAACAGAGCGTTCTCAGAGGGATTAGGGAGAAAACTTGGCAGAGACCACCTTGAACCTGCAATAGCTGTGTGAATTATTCAGTTAAATTTCAACAATTATCTACCAAACACCCACTGTGCTTACAGCTCTTTCAGAGAAAGGACAGGCCTTAGACACAGGTAGATAGTTACCAACACCAGTTGTTCCTTTATTTTCTTCTAAAATATATTTTTTCTGCTTTCATCTATCATAGCCCAGGGATATAACTCGTCAATCATTTCTTGGGAACATGACTATATCTTGACTCTGTGACTCTGTGGGAGAGAAATATGCCTGCTCATTTATTGTGGAAGTGACATCCATGGGGAAGGGGGAGTTAAGATCCCTGACTCTGAGCAAGAGTTATTTGAGCACAGGTACCTCTTAGGATTGGTAGGCTGTGAAGTTATAGCAAACATGTCAAAATCTCAGGGGCTAATCACCACAAAGGTCTATTTCTGCTCATGTTATGTGTTCATAGAAGGTGAACCGATGGCCCTGCCCACCTCAGACATTAGGGGATTGGGGTACAGATGCTACATCCTGACCCGTGCTTCTATAATCATAATAGAGGATGTTCAAATCAGGCACTGACTGTTAAAGTTTGTGCACTACTAACACAAGTAACTTCTGCTTTCTTTTTATTAACTCAACAATTGAGAAAGTTTACATTCAAAGGGCAGGGTTCAGAGAACAAAAAAGTAGTAGAACTACTGCTGTAATACCTTCTTAGTCACTTGTTGCACATGAACTCTTTATAGAACAGATTGACTCCAGAACTAGGTACTTAACTGATAACTTGTGAAAGTGGAAATGTACTGGAAGAAAATAGAAGAGATTACATCAAGATGTTAGACACACATCTATACTTTCTTCTGTTTTGAAATAATCTAAAATGACAGAAATATAGAAAAAATGCTACATGTATGGTAGAGGGAATCATTTCCCCTAAAATTCATCAATTTAAATATCTATATTATAAACAAGAATGGTTAAGATGAAGTGATTTAAACTGTGAACCAAAGAAATGAAATGGGAGATGATAAAATGAACACAAAAAATCTGATGAATCATAATTAGCATGTTTACAATAGCAATAATAACTAAAAATATTAAATTACAAATTTGATCTGTTAAACCATCTAGGTCATCATTTAAAGGGAAAATCCTCAAATAATTTTACCCAAATAAAGATGATAGAATGCACAATAAACAATATAGTAAGTATACACAGAGACATAAAGGAGAAATTTAAAGCTATTAAATACAACTGCTGACAGTATTCATTGTATTTATAAATTTATGCAAATACTGACTCGTTGCAAAATATACTTACATAAGAAATTTCTTCCTTTATGCAATAGGGGATCGCCATCTCTTTCTGGAGGCCATATTAAAGTCCAGACATGGTTATCATAATTCTTAGAAGTCTCACTGGAGCTCTCACATCAGTGTTAGTGAAAGAAATAGATACAATATTATTTCTGTTTTACCAGAGGAGGAAACTCATTTCCAAGGACCATGTTACTAAGAGAAAGGAAATAGGGCTTATTAAGAGATCACGGCACATAATAATATCAATGTTGCATAGTCTTATCAGAGGAGCTGTGGATTGGTCTTGTGAATCCTGAAAGCCTCCTGTGACTAGACCCAGGAAGGTTTTTGTGGGAGACTCTGAAATCTACAGTGCTGCCAGAGTAACATAAGACTATTAGGTGTTTATTACATATCAACAAAGTTTTAGAAAATTTGTAGGGGGCAATTTGAGAGATTACACAATAACCGTTTACTATCATGGTAATTTGTATGTGTTTTATTATTTATTACTTGCAACAGCCTTATGAGTATGATTATGCCCATTTTAAATGAAAAGCTTCAGTTCATCAAGGGAAACCATTTTAGAAATAGAAAAATCCAACTACTACAGTCTAGGAATTGTGAAAAAATACTATTATCCAGGAAATATAAAGAATTACAAACCAATCAGAGAAAGAAAATGACCCAAAAAAATCAGTTAGCTTTTGAAATTCCTCCAGTAAAATCCATATTAAGCAAATGTAAATTTATCAAACTTAAAGCACCAAGAGAAATGTTACCTTGATTGTGTTTTATTGATACTCTAAAAGGAAGAAATTTTGGAAGTTCATTTATAGGCCCTTTACAAATCTGGGCTTAATGATTAGTTGGGTCTTTTAAAGCCAGGAAGTAGTTGGGATGGGTCAAAATTGAGGTATTCGAGACCCACTGGATTTAGTGGACAAGAGTCTTAGGTGTTTCAAGTAAGTTATTTCCTGATAGAAGAGTATTTTTTTGAGATGAAGAAACTACTCAGATACAGTGGTGTTCAAAACTCCCTCAGCTAATCATAAAGGGATCAGGGATATAGCTCAGAGGTATAAGCACTTGCCTGCAAGTGCAAGGCCCTGAGTTCCGTTCTTGGTACAAAAAAAAAAAGCTAACCATAAAATTGTGTAGATACAGGGTATTTCACCTGTAATCAACAGCTATGTTGGGTGGTCTCAGTTTAAACCCTCTTCACTATAGGCTTTAAAGTAACCCTCCAGCTTGTGATGAGGGATGGGCCATTGCCATCAGGTATAGGATTCATCCAGATCCGTGCTATCAATTGAGGTGTTTTCATCATTTCTACTTTTATAAATATTATATATTTCTGCTATTTCTGATTACCTGACAGGATAGTTGCTAAGCATTTGGAACAGTGAAGAACATACTTTTGAGCAACACAAAAAACATGAAGAGAAGGACTTTGGTCAGTTTGTAATTAACTTTTAAGTCATGAATATTGCAAACAAAACCACGTTTCATTCTCAGTATGAAGCGCACATAGAACCAGATATGCAGCCCAACCTCCTACCCACTTAGATGAGGCCTGTTTTACCTTGAGAGGCCAATTTATGCCGAGGACTGCTCTGCTTTGAATCATGATTTGTTCAGTCTCCTGAACTATTCAGGAGAGGAGTCATTTTACCCTAAATGCATCATTAACCCTTGTTAATGTGAGCAAAAATAATACGATTTTCTTCACCTTTCAGCTCTTTTCTAAGTTGTGAAATGAAGAGGTTTGAGGAGAGGAAAGAAGCTGGTAATCAGACTCAGTTGTACACATTTTGTACCTAAAATTAAGATGTAGTGACTCTCCTTTCTGAATTGCTGGAGAATTCATTTGTCAAGAGAGGAAAAAGATGATCCAAAATGGACCCAGGATGGTATCATGGGATAAGGTGAAAACAAGCCTTAGTTTATCAAGGGAATGTATCCCTTTCCAGCTTAGAGTTAATCACCAATATGATGTGAGTTTGGAAAATTTGATAGCTGGAAGTATTCTTAAATGCAACATATTCTTGTGGGAAACCAACATTGTGTGGCATAATTAAAAATGAAATATTATATGTGCTAATCTTCTGTGATAATTCAAGGATTCAAGGATGTCTACTATTACTTTGACTACTAATAATACAAACAATTTGTTTTATTTACTATGTGCATGTATTATTACACATATTTACTCATTTGATTTTCACGTCAGCCCTATGAAGAGGGAACTGGAAGTATGCTTTTTTTTTTAAATTTTTTTAAAAAAATAAAAGTACAAAAACATATTAACAAACAGACACCAATTAGCATAAAAAATAGTACAATCACAACTGATCTATAGACAAGGTGACATGGTCTCAACAGTGGTTATTGCTTTGGATAAAGCAAGAAGTATGCTTTTTTTAAAGATGGAGAAAGTGTCAGCTGACATTCAATCACAGAGAAATCTGAACACTTTCAAATTGCCTGTGCACCTCATCTGTCTATATCTGGAAGGTAAAATATTGCTTTTATGTCCACCAAGGTTTCTTACAGAAACAAAAGCCTTTGACTTTATAACTATATTTGATCCTATCAACTGCAGATTTCTTGGTTTCAAGAAATTGGCATGTTCTAAGTACTTACATGTCATCCTCAGACTTCAATTAGGTAGAATTTAAATAGACCTGATGTGATTTTCAGGTAGGTGGTAGGAGTAGAGATCAAGAAACAGCTCTTTGTTTAAATGGGTGGGTGAAAATGGAGGCCCGCCCAACATTTTCTTCCTATAAAAATCCTTGCCTTAATCTGAAGATTTTTCACATGTATTATTTGTGATATTCTTCATGGAAGATTTCCCTTCATCAGAATTTTAGAATTTAGAGTACTTAAAACTGGATTAACTGTCTTTTTCACTGCAAAGATTAATTAAACCTCAATTTTTCTCTATGTAGTTAACATTAATATTTTATTTGAGCCCAGATTTTACAAATAACTTTTTGGAAAACCATTTTCTACGATTTTCTACAAGCCAAAATTTCCCCTTGTGGATATGCTGTTACCCCATTAATCAAGGGCAGCATGTGCGTTGTATGAAATCGTGTATACATAGCCAGAGGGACCTGGAAATAATTGCTCATGCACTTCAGTCCCTCTGACAGAGCACAGTCTCAGCCATTCTGCCTTGCCCCGTTTCTCCCCTCATTCCCCTTCCATCTTAAAACCCAACAGGATACTTTTCAATTTTCTCCCATTTTTCCCCCTCAGAATGCTCAGACAGCAGCCACTAAGCACAGATTGTTCATTTCCTGAAGATTTGGATGTACTAGCAGGGACTCTTAGAGGCATGGCTATTGCGTTTGACTATAGCGTTAGGTTGGTTCCCCAAAGACCCAAAGGCTCTGGAGATGCTCTTCAGATGCTAATATTCACACAAAATGCCTTGGCCCCAGCTGGCCTTCACCTGCAGCCCTGACAGGCAAGAGCCTCCAGAATGAGTCCTGGTTTCCATAAAAATAGGAAGGGGGCAAGTGGTAAATGACAGAGATCTAACAGCAGCCATAAAATTATTTAAAGTCAGCTTCCAGGGGGTTTAAACTAATTGCTGTGAACACAAAGCCTAGGCAGGAGCCTCCTATTTTCCCTTTTGTGATTCACTTGAGATAGAGCGACTTGAATCCTCTGCTATTGCCCACACCTAAAATTAAATAATGCTGCTGTATTTAAAATGAAGCCATCATTATTAATATTCTAGCATATTTTAAGCACAACAGAAACGTCCTGCATGGTAGTGTCAAAAATACTACTAGGTCATTCAGAATTATCTAGCTTCCTTGTTTCCTTAGTTTTCTCAGGGTTACCCTGTTGAAATGTAGCATAACTGTCATGATTGCCAGTTTCACATTTGATTTTCTGTTATTACTGAGCATAGTTTTCTGCTTGTTCAGTCTACTTCTGTAAGACAGATTTGTGAATGAAGAGCTATTTAATTCACTGGCATGTTCCAAGATTCAGTAAGATGAATGTAAACCAAGAGGGGTGCTTTATGTCGTGTTCTTTGTTTAGAACTAGTTTAGAGATGGGGTGTGCAATCTCCTTCTTTCCCATCATCCTTCTACATGGTACAGTGTACAGGGCACCACGGAGAGGGGGGTGTTAGACTGAGCTCAACAGAACCCAAAACTCTGCTCTTGCTCCTAGGTGTATAGGTTTCATTCATAAGATCCTTTGTTTTCAAAACATTATGATTTAAAGTGGTGATTCCCATGCTCTTTAAAAAATATTTCCTTTGACATAAAAAGAATATTCACTCTGAATTTCAGATGACTTTTTGGCTGCCTTTGGTTTGCATTACAGTATATACATGGATAAGTTCAGTAGCGTCTTAAAGGGAACTTAAATTTAGTTAATTGCAAATACATCATTATACATGAGAATGACTGTCCATGGATGTGCAGCACGTTTATTAGCTTCCTAGACAGTGTTTAGTGGATGTCTGGTTCCAGGATGCCTCTAAAATCTTTATGCCCTCTCCAGAGGTCCTTTGTGTCTTCTCTCATTAAAGGAGCAAAGATTTTGGGGAAGAAAACTCAAGGTAAGGAATCATTCGGTTGGCGTTTTAGCTGCATTCAATCATTTGCCCCCTCGCGGCATCTTATTCAACCTCCCCAGGCCTGTTTCCTCCCTGAAAAATAATGATGCTCTGTACCTGCTGCATCTATCTCACAGGCTATAGAAAAAATGGTACCTAGGAATGGTAAGTAAAAATATACTCGGAGAAGTATAAAATCACTATTTAAGATGCTGTTATTTACCAAAGTAGGGTGCCATTTAGTATTTTGAGGAAGGGTAAGGAACTATATATATATTCCCGTATTGAACTAGGTAAGGAAAGCACCTGGACACTTAAAAAGCCAGACTGTATTGTTAAAATGTATTGGATAAAATTTCAAAATATGTTAAAAGTAGCAATGTTGTTTTTTCTCACATTTATCATGATACAAGATGAGTATGGGAACTTTAGTGATAGAAATTAAAACTGAGGGAAATGTACAAAATCACAGGGAAAAGCTTTAATGTTGGCTTAGAAAGAAAAAGAGACGGGGATATCACTGGTAGGAAATAACAGGGGACCGTCCCCTTTAACAAGAAAAAGGGCCAGCTTCCATCCAGTTGTTAGGAAGGGTTAGGGATTGGCAGTTTCCCATTGTGTCACGATTATGAAAATTTCTACAAACACCTCTTCCTCATGTCTTAAGGGGCTTCTTCAAGTGTAACAGAGGAATCAGCGGTGAAACATAATTGTGCACCTCCTGCCTCTTGCTGTACTGCACCTGCTCCTTGTGACAAGGGAGGGTACATTGTATACACCATCACCAAGGTAGGGAACAGGGAGATACCTCCACTTTCAGGAGCTATCTGACCACAGATTAGGTCTCTGGACTTCCTCTTCTTGGTCTCTTGATGGTATCCATTCTACTTCATTCAGTGGAATAGAAAGATAATCCAGAGAAGAGGGGCCCAAATTTTTTTCACCTTGATAATATGTGGGAAACATATATTGAGCACGTACTTACTTTCAGACATAGTACTTGGTCCTTGTTATCTGTAGTAAACTTGGTCTACCTACAGTTTATAGATCAAGACTTTTCAAGTTTCAGGAACAATAATGCTCTTACAGTTTAGGCTTGATTTGTTGATCATTTAATGTTAGAGAGCGTCATTATCTATAAGGAGCAGGAATATGTGACTTTGCATGTTAAAATGAAATAGTCCCTTTATGTACATCAATTTTAGTAAGTAAATAAATACATAGACAAGAAATAAGTGAAAGGGAAAGTATTCTATTACATTTCACGTAAATGACCTTACTTTCTTATCACTTAAAGGAATTTTGGCATTAATTAATAACTACAGTAAATCAAAATTTTTATGTTTACGTTTTCCTTATGCTGTTTGCTTAGGCCATTCGTCATTCCTGGAGTGCAATGAGACCATGCAAAAATGAGGAATTGCACAAAGTTGTTTGTAGATTTTGTTGCTCATTTAGTTGTTGTTGATAAATTGATGTTATTTTCCCATTGCGATTCCGAAGCTGCTTTGGTTTCTTTAAGACTGGTCATCAAGTAGCTTCTTATACTCCAAGTACTTTTGTGGAAATACTGCAAAAGAAGGCAAACTATTTTGGCTCACCAGAATATTTAAGTTGCCAGTGAGTTAGGGCAGAGGTAGAAAAATAAAATTAGGAAGATAAGTAGGTAATGACTCAGCACTGGTGTAAAGGGTGAATTATGAAATAAATAAGTGTTAAACATTATGGAAAATAATAACCATTGTTTACAGGGCAAAGAGAGTAGGGCTATGTGGCACGCTTGTCTATAAGATGAAGTTTCTGCACAAAATGCATGGTTAAATTATAAACATCGCTCCCATTTCCAAGACGATGGAATAATGTTTTTACTTATTCTTCATGCTAAACACAATATAAAACTCTGGATGTTATGGTGATATAAGTCTGAAATAAAGATTCTGCAATATTTAAGTTGACACACAAAACCAATGGGTCTTCAAAAAGCCTGGGCTTCCCTGCTCTCTCCAGATGTGTCCATCACCAGTGGGCAAGGCTCTCCACCCAGCTACCTGTCCCTTAGACCAGCTGAACATTTCGAGGCCTTCACCCTAATTTAACGGAGTGTAACAGCATATGCTAGGCAGTTTAGTTAGCCTATAAATAAGGACAGACTAAAATAGAGTTGGCTGTATAAAAAGAAACTAGCACATATACCGAGTTAAGAACTAATTCAAGTCATACAGCCAGTTAAGTTTAGAAATGTAAAGACACCCAAGGAAGAAAGTTCTTAGGCAGAGTATGCTAAGATAGTTGACAACTCCTCCCTAACCTCTGGGCTAAGAGGTGCAGAGGAACCAATTTCCAGCTAAGTGACTGATTTTCCACTCTAGAAGTCTCTTGTGCTCTATTTACCTATAGGAGACCAAAACAAAGAAAGCACATCAGCGTTCTGCTTCTAGAATTCCCTCATGCTGAGTATCCACCAAGAGCTTTTTTTCTATTATTTACATTAAACATTCTCCTAACGTCCTCCTTTTGTTCATGATTTTATTCTTTGATTTAGTGGGACAAAGAGTTCAGATTTACACAAAATTAACTGCTTGGTATTTGGAGGTCCCACTGAAATCCCTCTGGGTTTTGAATCCAGCAAACTGAGATTGAAAGGAGATAAGAGAACAAGGTTGTTTATATTTTTTCCTTTTCTTCAATAGAACCATGATCACATTTAAGAGGTAGATGAGACTTGCAATCTGGTTTTTTACAGAATAGTCTTATATCTCTTGCCTATTTATAAAGTGCCTGTGCCTTGTATAGAAAACTACTATTGATGTAGGAACTTTCTTATTCCTTCACCTCTGCCTTTCCTGAGAAATAATGGAGTTGGTAGCGGCAAGGTAGGATGAGTCTGTCTTTCTCTGATTGATATAGGAGAAATAAATGTAGCATTCTCAACCTGTTAGATGTCAGTTATGCCAAGTTTGTGTTCTCTAAAACTGAAGAACAAATTTTAAGGAATAGCAGAGGTTAAAAGTAGGAAATATTTATTGAGAAAAAGAGCTTCTGAGAAAAAGAGGGGAACCAAAAAAATGCATTTCCATGTGTCTCATTTTACAGAGTAGGTTTTATAGGCAAAATCACAAGGTGGGAAAAAAAATCATAAGGTGTGTACAAAATCATGAGGTGGGCACAATACAGAACAAAACTATGATCAACCAATAAGATTAAAAAGTTTAGCTGTTTAGGTAACATTGATCCAATTGGGAAGCAGGTCATGTAGCAGGTATACATGGAAAGAACAAAGACTTTTTTAGGAAGGACAAACCAGGGGCTTCTGGTACCAAGTGGGGCAACTGATGTTAATTTATTGTTTATCTCTTGGGGAGATGCTTTGGCCTGGTTATCTTGTCTTTATTTTGAGGCTTGCTCCCCTAACAGATGTACCTCCAGCAACAGTTGTAGTACGTTTTTTTCTCCTGAACTGACTCCCTTGAGGGCCCAGCGCTGTTTTCCTATAATATTTTTACCTAGCTTAGCTGTCTGTAATATTGTGATCTCTTTCCTATGGCTGCTGCTTCCAGTCTCTGTCTCAGCTAAATTTCCAGTTGGAGAAGATTCTTAAGTGACAGGTTTCTTATTTCCAGGATGGCATGTTTTCCCCTCCCTGTGACCACTCTGTGTTTGGCTCATAACTGTCTCCCACTAGTTATCTTGCTAGCTCATCTGGTCTGACTCAATCAATTGAATGGTGGTCCCAGCACCACAGTGCCCCCAGAGTGAAGCTGGTCTTCACTTTCATGAGTCAGAGAACCCGTCTGTTTGGGAGATGCCCTCAAAGAGGTATAGATCTCCTATTTCTTCCTGGATTGAGAGGTCTATCACTCTAAAGGGTATCTCTTAGGTGGATGAACAGCTCTGTAGGACCTACAATGTGTCTATGTTCTCTACCTCCTCTATCTCACTGCTAGGATATCTGGTCAAGGTTTGACTGCCTGAGTTCACTGTGAGCTCCTGGATCAGAAACTCTGGTCCCTTTGGAGAGCAGCCATATGTGCCTTTCTAAATTCTTTTACAGTTCACTCTCTTCAACTATAACAATGATGCCCTTTCCTCATTCTGATTTTTATTGGCATATTTTATTACAAGAGATCTCTGTTATGAGTCACCTAAAAAGCACTATAATGCCCCTAGGAAAAGTTCTGACTAGTCTGTAGTTATAAGCCTGAAACTTTAAAAAAGAGAAAGATTATTATGGTTTTGAGGTAGGATAAAAGCAATAAAAAATAGGAAAATCATAATTTTAAAAATAAACACTATGGTTTCAGAACACAAGCCCAGCTGAATTTTTTCTTCTCTCCCAGAACACAATCAGCCTGAGAATTCCTTTTTACTTATACATGCTCCTCTTTCACCTGTGAATGGATCACATTTTTACCTGTAGAAGGGCTTTCCCCAGTGAAAAGACCGTATCTTACTGTGTGGGGGTCATCTTCCCTCCCCCCATTAAAGCAAGACTGAGGCTATAGATTGTCAAATTCCACAGAATTCCATAATACACAGAAATATTTTCAGCTCCAAACCGTAGAGTATCTCACTTCTCTAATTCCTTCTCCTGTACTAAAATCAGAGCCTTCCTGTCACTCGCACTGACATACCCTGGAAATTCTTGACCAACAATGACAATCAGTGATCTTCCAGATATTCTATGGTTTGAGTGGGTTAAGTTCCTCATCTCAGCGTTGGAAGTCAACTCAGACTGAGGCTTGTGATAGTTTAATATGGCCAATACATCTAAGAGTGCATCCAGATTAAAATGATTATTTTATGTATACCATATGTTCATCTACATATTTAAATTTGTTTTAATAACTATTTAAAGTACCTGTAACTGCTTCACTAAAGATTTTTTGAGCTCATATACGTTTCATTTTTCTTTTTTATATTTGTCTATATATTTTTGATTCTTTTGAGACTTTCCATAGAAAACCTGTTATTTAGGTTCTTGAGAGTAGCCAGACTCACTTAAAACACTAGAGGGAGAAAACAGGTAGGCTCCAGGCTTAGGTGAGGCTTGCAAGTGAAAACCTTAAGATTTATAACATAAAGGTTATATATACTTAAGTGAATATGTATGTGTTAAATTTAAAATATTGTATATGTTCTTTTAAGTTTGCTTATAAACACTCATGATGTTAGCCCAAATATGTGTAGTTCACAAAGTGTAACAGTAAACTAATATAAATGGGTTGGTAAAATGTGATGATATCTTTAAAATTGGAAGCAAAATTGCTAGGCAATCAAGATAGTACCTGAAATATTTTGTTTTATAAGTGAAATGTCTACTGTTTTCTGTCTACAATAACTTAAGAGTATTTTCTTGGTTATATAGCTTTAAAATGTTACTTGCTATTGTTTGATTCTTCTGAGATATCTAATATAATTGTTAAGTGAATAAGTGGGGGCCCTTTGGGCTTAAAAAGCTACCACACCAAACTCCCCCCTGTGTATGAAAAAACAGCTATCTGCACCAATTTGACTCAGTTTTCTCCACTGACATGTGACTTCTCCAGTTTCTCCCAGAGTTGCCCTGTGGCACAACCTAACAAACATGATTAAATAAATTATTGTGATGCATAGGTAAGCTTGATATAATTAAGAGACTAAGGGTTTTCTATGCTCAAAACAACATTTTCTTAAGGGTATTAAAATGCCTTTGGTTAAGCTTACAAATCTAGACTTAAAACTGCAAAGTTTTTATATTTTTTTGAGATAATTTTTATGTTTTCAATTGTTTAGCTTTGGGTTACTAAAAATTGAATTGTAGGAGTTAAAAAGTATTTAATTGTTAACCTGTACAATGTTTTCAATAATCAATTTATGATCTGTTGAATGAATAATGATTATCTTAGTTTATGACAATATATATTGAGACTATATATATATATATATAGAGAGAGAGAGAGAGAGAGAGAGATGCTGTGAGTGTAAGCTTTAAAGTTAGGTTTATAAATTTCAGATTATGTAAGTTTAATGCATTCAAGGTAATTAATATATATTACATAATATATATTACATCTAGAACTTAGATATAGAAAATGATAAGCATTTTTTATATCTTTCTATATTTGGTCTTGCTATTTACAACTTGATCTATATCTGTTGATTTTGATTAGGCATCCTATTATTGTATAAAAGAGATACACTTGTATATTGGGTAATATGTCTATTTGAGATCTGTAGCATTGTGTGTAAAAAGTCTAAAGATGTTCTTTATTGTCAGTATAGATACACTCTGTAAATCTGTCAAAGGAGTCTAAATTTTGCCTTAAGAGTAAATCTAAAATAGCAAAGATTTCTACATACCAATGATGTTAATTAGTGCTAACCTTATTATATATTAGATATATTTGTGTTTTACAAATGTGCAAGCCTTGAACATGGAAATTTAGGAGAAGATCTTGTCATGCTGATGATTTCCAGCCTAAAGGTTTATAATGGTGAACCTTTTCAGACTTGTGGTCTTTTGATTTTTATGAAACTGTGTTCTACAGTTAGATATACCTAAGTACTATACAGCAGAGTTAGTGCACTGTAAAGAAATCCATCATTAGAAAGTGGATATTAGTCACCTGTAAAATACATCTATAACAAGTATATTCTGATTTTAAGCACTTCATTAAAAGGTAACAAATTTAAGTAAGGGTTTATTTAAGTCATTTAGTGTAATAATTACAGAAAGGTAACTAATAAATGTAGGTATATTTCAGCGATAATAAAAATCTAATGGTTCTAATATAATGTCATAATAATTACTATGCTAATATACCATTTGCTCTTGCTTTCAAAATTTTCCTGTAAAACTTAACAACTATTATCTCTTAACATTCTATAGGTATTTGACTTCTACGACAACCAGGATTAGTAAAAGGAACAACAGTTACCTGGCCATGCTTTGTATTTCAATGTCCTCGGTACTCAGGTAAGATTATGACAGAGCTGCTTCTCTTGCCTCGTTACTGATGAAACTAACTTTCAGAGTGTTCATCAATTGAAGTTTAGGTGTCAAACTTATGTAAGGTAGCTGGGTAAGAGGACAATCAGTATTTTGACCCTTGCCCTGCAAGGTCAGCCAGGACCCAGGATGTGTGGGGCCCCTTTAAATGGATACTATAACTCTGGTTATAGAAAGATGTTCAACCCCATACAAGAATTAACCAGAGTATTATATGCTAAAGGGAGAGTTACTAAATAGGGAAATGCCTCCCATATTTCCAAGGGAGATCATATGATCAAGCAAGAGTGATCCATCCTGTCAGATTGCACTAGTTAAAAATAAATAGCTATAAACAATAATAGCTATAAATAAATAATAAAAACTAAGAGGCTCTGTACAGGGTTCAAAAAGTAATCCCTATGGATCTTTTACTGACTTTGACTTGTAGAGAAACTAATTGATTTTTGTTACTATAGTGTCATTTTAACTTCGTCTTAAACATCCAGCAGAAGAGTGTTACCAAAAATGTTTATCTATCATATATAATACATATATTATATATATGTATATGTATATGTATATGTGTGTGTGTGTATATATTAAAAAGGGAGCTCAAGTACCACACTGGCACCTGCTGGCAGTCTCCTGCTATTCTTATGGTTGATCACTAATGGTTATGGTTCAACAACACTGAGAAAACTACCATTGGCATCTACAGAGACACAGTGTCTTTAAATTCCCTACCAAAATCGTGCTTTTAAAACCACAGAGTCCACAATCTTGTGATTTGTTTCTTTGTGCCAAGAGGCTGTCAAACTCCAAATGGTCATACAGATGGAGCCCAAGATAAATGTGCCCAACTGTTTTACTGGGATCTACTGGATTAACTCTCTAAAGAGAGGTCATAACTGCTGTCTCTCTCAACATGACTTCTATCAAGGGCCCCTTAGATTAGCTCTCTGAGGAAAATCCCTGACTTCCAGCCACCTACATGGACAGATTTTAGGGAAAGCAGTTAGATTGAGACATTTGCCTATCTTCCCTAAAGGCAGTTAGAGATATTTCTTTAGAGGGGCAAGTGTAACAGAGTTAAATAGACAGTTTAGCTAGTTGGCTTTTAAGTAAAGACAGCCTAAAATAGAGTTAGGTATATAAAGAGAAACTGGCACATAAGAGCTAATTTAAGTAATACAGCTAGTTAAACTTAGAAATGTAAAAGAAGCTTCAGGAAGAAGGCTTTTAGGCAGAGTATGCTAAGTTAGTTAACACCTTTTCCCCTAACCTCCTGGATGAAAAACTTAGAAATGTAAAGCAACAAGTTTTTAGCTAAGTAACTAATTTTTAAAAGTTCTACAAAGCCTCCTGAGCTTTGCTTCTCTGTATAAAACCAAACTACAGCAAATGCCTTGGCAAGTCCACTTCTGCAATCCCTCATGGTGAGTGTCCAAGAACTTCTTATTTTTTCTAATAAACACCCTTCTAACTTCTTCCCTTTACTGGTAACTTTATTTTTTGACTGTGTGAGACAAAGAGCTCTGACTTATACACAGATTTACTCATGGGCTTCAGTCTCCTGCTGTCCTGGAAAATTACTTAAAGAATCTCTCTGATGAGAACCAAGGGTCACTTTCACCCCTCCATCTCACACAGACTTCTTCCACAGCGTATACTGGTTCCCTCTACTTCCGAATGTAACTCCAGTGTCACCCTGCCTGACAGGTGGTGTCTTCTCCCCCTCAGTTCTGAGCAAGCATATGTGGTTATTAAAGTGCTATTGTCCTCACTTGCCTAGTGTCAAGTGTTAGGTACTTGGTCACCTATTTAAAGTAAAGATAGTATTTAATGTAGGGGATCCAATAGGTTGAATACTAAGGGAAACAAAGATACACTGAAAGGTGGAAAAAAGAAAATGGATCTAAGGTTCTTGGGAGTCAAGAATAACACTGTTGTGAGTTCAATTTAGAAATTCTGTGCAATGGGCACAGGCAAAACAAACAAACAGAAGAAGGCAGCATAGGAAGAGAAAACACAGTCTAAACAATGAAAACTCAACTATAGCTATATACCACAGTAAAAGACTATAGAACTATGTACAAGCATACCAGTAAAGTCTAGCATAAAACAGCCTTCACCTCTTGCCAGGTTATAATAATGGTACAGTAACTTGCCTGCCCGGATGCTATCAGGGAAGGCCAAGGAGGAACCTGGGCATATCATTCCTGTTGAATGAGTGGCCCCTACTCTCCTAGTATTATAAGGGGAGACCATGTGGTGAACAAGACTTGCACCTACCCAGTAATAATTACACAAACCTTTCTCTTCCAGGGAGGGAAGTATAGTGAAGGCCTAGAGGGGGAACACTTTCTTCTGACACTAATGAGGATACACCATCTTTTCCATGGTGCAGCGATACTGGAGTAAACCAGCTGAAGAATCAGATCTACACAAGAAACATAATCTTGTCAAATAATATCCATAAAGTCCAGTTATCACTTAAAAATCATGAAAAGAACTGGGAAAGTTTGAACTTGAATGAAAAATGACAATATATGTCACACTGATATAACAAACAATTTTGTTTGTATTTGCCAATGCATGTACTTGAACTTTTTAAAAAAGAAATGCAGAGCAAAAACAGATATAAGGGGAAAAGAAAGTGAACATTTTAGAACTAGAATTCAATAGCAGAATAGATGAAGAGGAAAAAAACCAATGACCTTGAATTTAAAATAATGATGACTAGGTAATTTGAAGAGAAAATAGACAGAGAAAATAATAAACTGATCCTTAGAAATCTGAGACTAGAGCAAAATAATATTTGTTGTAAGAAACTTTTTGAAAAAGAGGAGGAAGACATCATAACTGAAAATTTATGCAAAGAAGTAATGGCTGAAAGCTTTCCAAATTTTGCAGAAGACAATCTAAAGATTAAAGAAGGTAAGCAGCTCCAAACATGAATTCTTCAAAGAAATCTACACAACAAAGCATCAAGTCAACACAAAGAAAAAAAAGACAAAACAATGATATTACTTATAAAGAAAAGACAGTGCGAAAGACAGTAGATTTCTCATTAAGAACTATGGATGTCAGAGGAAGTGGATGATCCTTGTAAAGTTTTGAAAAATGACACTGATCAAGCCAGAATTCTGTATCCTTCAAAAACATCCTGAGGAATCAACATATTCTTAAGTGAAGGAAATTTAAGAGAATCTGTTACCAGTAGAAATACCCTAAGGAATGGTTAAAAGAAAATTTCTGAAAGTAAATGATAAAAGAAAGAAGTGATGGATTCAATGTGAGGATTAAGGGTGCTGGGATTAAGGGTGCACGATTGCTGGATCAATCCTTACCCATTTGGCACCACCTTAATCCCAGCAGTCTGAGTAGATAAAAGAAACAGAAAGAGGCTTGTGTTCCCCTTTTTGCACTCTCTCCCCTTTTGCTGTCTTCCACTGGCATGAACTGTTGCCCCTCTGCCATGTGCCACCCTGCCATGCAGCCAGCCAATTATGGACTGAGATCTCTACAAACCATGACCAAATAAACATTTCCCCCTTTAACTTTGGGTGTCTAGTATTTTGTCTCAGCAACAAGAAAAGTAACTAAGGCAAATAATAAAAGGGCCAATCAGCTAAGAAATCATATTTACCCTAATTGTGTTTGCTTTAAACAAGAGATCTTTAAAACATTGGAGGTAAACATTAATAGACAAGGAAGGAGAAACAGACAAATCCACAATTGTAGTTGAAGATTCTAACACTTATTTCTGGAATCAATAAGGGAAGGAGACAGGATATCAGCAAACATAAAAACAAAATCAACAAATCATCATCCAGTACTATCTAAGGATAGCTATAGGACAAGACAAGCAGCAAAAGCAAATTACACATTATTTTCAAGTATCTACAAAGTATTAACTAAGTCATATCACATCCAATGTCAAAACAAGTTTCAGTATATTTATAAAAGATTTCAAATCATGTAAACTGTGTTCTCTCCCAATAATGAAATTGGAGTAGAAATCATTAATAGAAAAATAAGCACAACTCCCAATACTTAGAAACTGGACAATACACTTCAAATTGAACCATGTTGAAAGAGGGCACCTCAAAGGAGATTAAAAGCATATAGAGAACTAAATAAAATTTAATAAAAGGCATACACATTTTGAAAATACAGATAAATCAGAGCTGGGAGGGAAATCTATGTTTTTGTTATTTTGGTTTCTTTTAAATGAAAAACTATATATATATATATATATATATATATATAAGGAGCACTAGAATAGGTGTATTGCTGATGTCTGTGGTTTACTGAAAGGAGCAGTTAATGGTTAAAATTTTCTTTTTTCTTGACCAATTTTTCATGCTTGAATTTGGTAATCAGAATGACTGGTCAGAAACAATATGCAGTATAAGAACCATTACTGAATTCCTACCATCTTGTATGGTGAAGCTCTGCATTTTTTCTAATGTTTTATTTTTTAAATTTTTAATTCTTTTTACTTGTTACTGTCTTTGTTTGATCAAGCTTACATTCTTATGTCCAGTGAACTGAAAAATTTTGTTAAAGATAACAGTATGTCGTATAGAAACCATCGTAAATTTCAATCATTTTGTTTTGAGGTCCTGATTTATTTTTGTTTTTTTTTTGTATTGTCTTGCTTTTGTCTTCATTGTTGTTTTGTCAGTTTTTAAATTTTTAAAATAAAAAACTCCATAAAACTTCATTAAATTTGTACTACCTTGTTAAAGTATTTGTCTTGGTTACTTTACTCTTGTTGCTGAGACAAAATACCCAACACCCAAAATGAAGAAAGGAAAGGTTTATGTAGCTTACAGCTTGTGGAGGTTTCAGTCCATACTTGGCTGGTTCTGAGGCAGTGTGGCACATGGCAGAGGGCAAACTGTTCAGGGCAGCAGAGCACAGCACAAAGCAACCAGCCAAAAGGGAGAAATGGCTGCAAACAACCTCTTTCTATCCCTTACCTTGTAAAACAGCCTACCCCCACCCAGGGGGTGTGTAGCTCTCACACAATCTCCATGCCCTTCTCTTCCACAGGCTCAGGATGTATACAAAGTAAGCACCCTGGCTTCCTGCTGAATCATTCAGTTAAACCTCCAGATTCCCCAAGTTGACACAATGTATCAACCATAACATTCCACCCCTTGTCAACTTGGGAATCAGACATATTTCCTTAAACCAGGTTCCAGATGCAAAGACATGCTTATATTAGAACCATAACATTTTGCCCCCATACAAATGAAAATTAAACACTTCCAACATTTAAAGGCACAAAATAAACACTACCATTCCAAAAGTCACCAACAGGGTAATATAGAGCATTGGGACCAAAGCAAGTCCAAAATCCAGCAGGGCTGACATTGTGTCTTGTAATTCCATATCCAGCATCTGAAGCAACATGTTGTACATTGTGAGCTCCAAAGGGCTTGCATGAGTCCACCCCTATGGCACCTCTGTTGGTTATAGCCTCCATGGCTTCTCTCTTAGGCCAGCTTTGTTCTCTCCTGCAGCTTTCCACTGATGATCCATGTTCCACGATCCACATTTCTAAACTTCTGAAGTCTTCAGGGCACCTTTTGCTTCACATTCACAGCCTCACATGTTGCCCCCTCATGGGCACACTGCCTGGCCTCCCAGGCCTTCCGAAATCTGGGTGGAAGCCTCTTTAACCTCAGAACTCTTGCGTTTTCCTTGTACCTAAAGCTAGGGCCACATGGATGATGCAGGCCACCTGGAACAGTAGCCAAACTTTCCTCTCCCTTGGCCTTACGGGTTGAGTGCCTGGATCACTGGGCACAGTGAATCCAATTCTGAGGAACAGATTCTCTACGCTGCCTCCATTCTGGAACCTGATGCAGCCACCACTGCCATTCTGGAAGATCGTGCTTTTTAGCTTCCTTCTCAAGGCAAGGTCTTTCACCTTTGAGGTTTTGAGACTGTAAAGGTTGTAGACTTGGTCTGAACAGGTCATATTTTCCATTCTCTTGTTCCTTCTCAGAAATACAGAGCTCCTCAGCCTTATCTTTGAAATCCACAGTTTTACTGGAACTTCCTTTCTGGCCAAACTCACATTTTAAATCATCCTTCTGGGCCCTTTGCTCTTGATTATCAATATAAATCTGGCTAAAAGCTCCCAACAATAGCCATGCCACTGCTCCAACATTCGACTGCCTTGAAATTTCTTTTGCCAGATTCATCAGTTCGCTGCTGCCCTTAATCTCAGTCTTAGGCAAAGTCTCTGGACACTAGCAAAATGCAGACAAACTTTCTGCCAAGCCATAACATACATCATCTGGAGACCAACAACCAATGCAGTCCTTCCCACCAGAAACCTTCCAAACTCTGTCTTTACCAGCAGGATTTCTATCAGCCTTCTGGTCTTCTGAGCTTTGACGAGATTCTCCCAGACAGAACAGCTGAAGGCTTTCCAGCTCATCTCTTTCAGGAGACATCTCTGAACCTTTCCAAACTCTTCCCATTAGCAATTTCCAAAGGCTTTTGAACCACATGGTCAGGTACAGTAACAGGAACAACACCACTCCTGGTACCAAATTTTGTCTTGGTTACTTTACTCTTGTTTTGAGACAAAATACCCAACACCCAAAATGAAGAAAGGAAAGGTTTATTTAGCTTACAGTTTGTGGAGGTTTCAGTCCATACTTGGCTGGTTCTGCGGCAGAGTGGCACATGGCAGAGGGCAAACTGTTCAGAGCAGCAGAGCATAGGAAAAACAACCAGAGCAAAAGGGAAGAATGGCTGCCAGCAGCCTCCTTTTCTCCCCTATATTGTAAACAGCCTACTCCCACCCAGGGGGCATGCAGCTCTCACATAATCTCAGTGCCTTCCTTTCCACCGGCTCAGGATGTATACAAAGTAAGCACTCTGGCTTCCTGCTGAATCACTCAGTTAAACCTCCAGATTCCCCAAGTTGACACAATGTATCAACCATAACAGTATTGAAAAAAGAAAGTTGATTATAGTTAACTCATAGACTTTTGTCCATCAAGATAAAAGTATTAAATTTAAATAAACATTCTCTATTTTTAAAAAAGACTAAATGATTAGAAAACAGAAAAGATTTCTAATCAAATAAACTAAACTTTCACTTAAAGAATCTAAAAGAAGAGCAAACTAGATACAAGGTCAGTGGAAGGAATACATTCTAAGAATAGAAGCAGAAATCAGTATAATGAGCAGAAAGACAAAAGAGAAAATCATTAAGAATAAAAAGTAGTTCCAAACAACAACACGGGAAGCCTACAGCAAGACTGACAAAGAAAAGTGAAAAGACATAAATTAACAATGTTGGAATTAAAACTAAAGGTTTCTTCTACATAACTTGTATAAGTCAAAAGGATAATAGTGAAATACTAAAGCAACACTAGACTCAAAATTTGAAAATGCAAATAAACTAGAAATGTGCTTAAAGGTAACAGTACTGTCACAACTTGCTCAACATTAAGTAGCAGATTTGAATAGTTCTACAATGAATGTTGGATGAATCATTAATATATAATTAATAAATTTCGAAAACTAGAGACCAGCTTGGCGGAGATAAGGGAGCAGCATTTCCGAGATACACCAGGCTCTGCCTGGCCCTGGGCACCATTACAGCACCCGCGCCCACACCACTTTCCCACAGAGTGCCAGATGAGCTGGGTGGAGCTATGGGAGCAGATTTTCCCTTGAGATTTCAGCCGAATGAATAAACTCCACCAGAGTGACAGCACTTTCGAGACCTTCCTGAAGTTTCCCGCAGAGCAGGAGCCCAGCTTCACAGCAACAGTAGAGCAGGCTTTGCAGCGGACTTTTGACAGGTAAGACCCATGCCAGTGCTCTGCCGGGCAAGACAACTTTCCCCCACTATTGCAGCCTATGCTCAGCCTGGCACCTCAGCAATTGTCTGATGTTCCTGGGCCCAGTGCTTCATGGTCAGTTAACATATGGGGATAAGTTTGATATCCGGGTAAACTAGGGTTGCTAGAGTCATCTGTGAGCTGTCCAAAATGACAAGACAGAGGAGCAAAATGCAGCCACAGAACTCAACCCCACCCAGAACAAGTCCAGGAAATAATAATATAGGAGAACTAGGAAGCCACACACCTGCAATTTCTGAAACAATCGCATCTGAAGTAAAGAAACAACTCCATCAGGCCATAGAAGAGATTAAAGCAGAAATAATCTCTCAGGCAAAAAATGAAGTAAAAATAATAATGGAAGAAATGCTCTGCACATATAGAGAAGAAACATAAAAGAATAGAAGAACATAGGAAACAAATGGAAATGTTACATGAACAATTTAGGAATGCATTAGAACACATGAAACAGACTCAAAGAGATTGACAGGAATTGAAAATTTCCATTGAAAGCTTGTAAAACCACTTCAGTGAAGCTGAAGATAGAATTTCAGATCTTGAAGACAGCATGGCAGCTAGCGACTGTGAAAGGAAGGATCTCTTAAAGTCATCAAGGGTCCAGGAAAAGTTAATCCAACAGCTCCAAGATGAGGCAAAAAAAATAATATGCGAATAATAGGAATCAATGAAACAGCAGGAGGCAACACAAATGATATAAAAATAATATTTGCAGAAATAATAGCAGAAAATTTCCCAAACAGGGTGAGATACTGAAGTGCAGTTAAGTGAAGCATATAGAACCCCAACAAGCTATAACCGAAATAAAGACACACCCAGACACATAATAGTCAAGATCCTAGACATCCAGCAAAAGAACACAATATTAAAAGCAGCTAGAGAAAAGAAACAGATCACCTATAAAGGAAAGCCAATCAGAATCACAGCAGACTTCTCAAGAGAAACCATGAAATCAAGAAGAGCTTGGAGCAAGGTATTACAGATTCTGAAACAAAACAGCTTCCAACCCAGACTGATGTATCTGGCAAAACTATCCTTCAAATTCAATGGAGAAATAAAATATTTCCATGACAAAGAACAACTGAAGAACTTCATGAGTGCCAAACCAACATTAAAAAAGCACTAAAAGAAATTCTTCACAGAGAAAAAAGACACCACAGTCTCAAGAACAACAATAGAAAGGAAGCTTTAAGCAGAACAAGCAAGTAAACAGCAAAAATAGGAAAGCAACAAGTAAATAGCATGACAAGAATAAGCCAACATATGATAGCTATAACCATTAATGTAAATGGCCTCAATTCACCAGTCAAAAGAAACAGACAGGCAGAATAGATTAAGAAACAAAATCCAACAATATGCTGTGTACAGGAGATATATTTTACTCAAAAAGAAATCCACAGACTGAAAGCTAAAGGATGGAAAACATTTCTCCATGCAACAGGTTCCCAGAAAAAAGCAGGGATAGCTATTATGTTTTCAAATAATGTAAACTTCTATCCGAAAACAATCAAAAGAGATAAAGAGGGCCACTACATACTAGTTAGGGGAAAACTGCAAGAGGAAGAGGTAACAATCCTAAACATTTATGCACCAAATAATGGAGCACCAAACTTTATAAGTCAAATCTTAACAGACACGAAGAACCAAATAATTAATAACACTATTGTAATAGGGGACCTAAAAACCCCTTTGACGCAAAGAGACAGGTCAACTCGACAAAAACTCTGCAAAGAAATGACAAACCTGAACCAAAATTGTGAACAAATGGACTTAGATGTATACAGAGTGTTCCACCCCACAACATCAGAATACACATTTTTCTCAGCTGCACGTGGGTCTTTCTCTAAAATTGACCACATTCTAGCCCATAGAGCATACCTACCTAAATGCAAAAGAATTGAAAGTATCCCACGCATATTATCTGACCACAGTGGAATGAGATTGGAAATTAATGACAATGGGAACTCCAAAAACCCCATAAATTCTTGGAAATTAGACAACAACCTCCTGAATAACCAATGGGTAACACAAGAAATTAAAGAAGAAATTAAAATATACCTACAAACAAATGAAAATGCAAATACAGCCTACCAGAATCTGTGGGATGCAATGAAAGCATTCCTCAGGGGGAAATTTATAGAGATGAACTCAAATATAAAGAAAACAGAAAGAGAGCAAATAAATAGCCTAATGCTATACCTCAAACTTCTAGGAAAAAAGACCAAGTCAAACCAACAGCCCAAAGAAGGAAGGAGATTATAAGATCAGGGCAGAAATTAATGCAACTGAGATGAAGAAAACATTACAAAAAATAAATGAATCAAAGAGTTGGTTCTTTGGAAGAATAAATAAAATTGGTAAACCCCTAGCCAACCTTATTAAAAAAAAGAAAGGAAAGAATTCAAATTCATGCAATAAGGAATGAAAAGGATGAAATCACTACAGATCCCACAGGAATTCAAAAGATCGTAAATACCTACTTTGAAAATCTGTACTCCCATCGGATAGAAAACTCAGAAGAAATGGACAGATTCCTAGAAATGTACGAACTACCAAAATCAAAAAGATACAAAAATCCTGAACAACCCAATATCAATTCAAGAGATTGAAAATGTCATTAAAAACTTACCGACAAAGAAAAGCTCAGGCCCTGATAGATTTACAGCAGAATTCTATAAAACATTCAGAGAAGATTTAATGGCAACACTCCTCAAACTCTTCAATGAAATTGAAAAGAAAGCAATTCTTCCTAACTCATTTCTGGAGGCAAGTATTACACTGATACCAAAACCAGAGAAGGACCCAACTAAGAGAGAACTATAGGCCAATCTCCCTAATGAACATAGATGCGAAGGTACTCAATAAAATACTAGCAAATAGAATGCAGCGAATCATAAAGAAAATTATACACCATGACGAGGTTGGATTTATTCCAGGAATGCAGGGATGGTTCAATATTTGCAAATCAATTAATGTAATACATCATATCCAAAGAGTCAAAGACAAAAATCACATGATCATCTCAATAGATGTGGAAAAATCTTTCGATAAAGTCCAACACACATTCACGTTAAAAACCCTAGAAAAAATAGGAATAGATGGCGTTTACCTCAATCTGATCAAAGCCATCTATGACAAACGAATAGCCAACATCATACTAAATGGGCAAAAACTGAAAGCTTTCACTTTAAACTCAGGAACAAGACAAGGATGTCCCCTGTCACCACTCCTATTCAACATAGTTCTGGAAGTATTAGCCAAGGCAGTTAGACAAGATAGAGAAATAAAAGGAATAAGGATAGCAAAGGAAGAAGTAAAACTATCACTATTTGCAGATGACATGATTCTTTACATGGAAGACTCCCAAAACTTGACAAGAAGACTTCTTCAATTAATAGACAAATTCAGCAGAGTAGCTGGATACAAAGTCAACACCGAAAAATCAATAGCATTCCTATACACAAACAACAAACAGTCTGAGAGAGAAATTAAGGAAACCATACCTTTTACAATAGCATGCAAGAAACTGAAATATTTAGGAATCAATCTAACAAAGGATGTAAAAGATTTATTCAATGAAAACTACAGTACTCTGAAAAAAGAGATCAATGAGGATTTCAATGAATGGAAAAATATTCCCTGCTCATTGTTAGGAAGAATCAACATTGTGAAAATGGCCATACTACCAAAATTGTTATACAGATTTAATGCAATTCCCATAAACCTACTATTAACATACATCACAGATCTAGAGAAAACATGCCTTAAATTCATCTGGAACCAGAAGAGACCCAGAAGAGCAAAAGCAATCCTGGGCAACAAGGACAAGTCAGGTGGATTCACAATCCCTGACCTGAAATTATACTACAAAGCTACTGTAATAAAATCAACCTGGTACTGGCTCAAAAACAGACCTGAGGATCAATGGAACAGACTGGAAGATGCAGCCACAACCACAACACACTCAGCCACCTAATATTTGAGAAAGGGGTCAAACAAACTCACTGGAAAAAGATAGCCTGTTTAATAAATGGTGCTGGAAAAATTGGCTTGACTCTTTGAAAGAGTGAAAATAGACCCAAGTCTATCACCATGCACCAAACTCAAGTCAAAGTGGATCACAGATCTGAATATTAAAACAGAAACTCTAAATCTGTTGGAAGAGAAAGTAGGTGAAAATCTTGAAGACATAGGAGTAGGCAGAGAGTTCATGAACAAAAATGAAACTGTAAGGGAAACACTTCAAACAATCAATAACTGGGACCTCATCTTACTGAAAAGTTTTTGCACATCTAAAGAAATCACCAGCAAAGTAAAAAGAAAACCCACAAATTGGGAAAAAATCCTAGCTGGCTGTCCCTCGGACAAAGGTCTTCTATCTAGAACATACAAAGAATTAAAAAACATGAACCTGTCCAAATTCGAAGACCGAATCCAGAAATGGGCATCTGAGATGAATACACACTTCTCAGACAAAGGAATACAAATGGCAAATAAATATATGAGAAAATGTTCTACATCTTTAGTCATTCAAGAAATGCAAATAAAAACAATTTTGAGATTCCATCTCACCCCAGTAAGATTGGCCAGCATCAAGAAATCATCCAATAACAAACGCTGGCGAGGCTGTGGAAAAATAGGAACTCTTCTGCACTGTTGGTGGGAATGCAGACTGGTGAAACCACTGTGGTGATTGGTTTGGAGATTCCTTAGCAAACTTGGTCTAGAGATCACATTCAACCCAGCTATTTCTCTTCTGGGTATTTTCCCAGAAGATCTGAAAGCATCATATCACCATGATATATGTGCACACATATTTATAGCAGCACAATTTGTAATAGCTAAATTGTAGAAGGAACCCAAATGTCCATCCACAGAGGACTGGATTAAAAAAATGTGAAATTTTTATATAATGGAATATTACTCAGCTATGAAGTGGGACAAATTCGTGGCCTTTGTAGGCAAGTGGTCACAATTTTACACCGTACTCAGTGAAATAAATCAAAGGTTCATGTGCGGGCAGCGTATTGTATCACTGGTGTAGCAATCTGAAGATGGGAATGTGAATTCGGCGATGTGAAGGGAATCTGCTCAAAGGTAGGGAGCAGGTGGGATGAGGGGAGGAGGAAAAGGAGGAAAGGGACAGATATGTATCAGTGTGTGTATATGCAGGATGGTTGCTTAATGGTAAGGAACAGTTCATGATTGTTTGATCAAGATTGTATGTCTATATGTGATTTCAGAAACATGCACTTTGAAGTTATCAATGGGTGGTGCAGCAACCATTGGTGATTCCCTGTCACTTTGTCTGTAATTCAATTTTGATTGTACTGCTCTTGTGCTACTTTGTGTCTTTTTGTTAATGTTTTCCTTTGTTGTTGTTGTTGTTTTGGTTTTCTTCATTTGTTTTTTATACTTTAAAAAACTTAAAAAATAAAAAACTAATCTTAGAGTGATATAGTTCCACTGGGAAATTCTACTAAACATTTCAAAATTAAGAGTAATTCTACTCAATGTTTTCCAGGAAATAGACAAGGGGGGTACACTTTCCAATTCATTTTAGCAATTAATACTGCTGCTAGAAAACCAAACCATTAAAAAATAAGTAAACTAGAAACCAAAGTTTTACATGAACATAGACTGATAAAAGCAGATACTACACTTGATCTTAGCCAAAAGGCTGAGAAGTGATTACATCAATATAGAAACAAAACTACTCATCAAATATTACCAAGCTGACTCCAACATTTTATATATATATATATACCTTGCAGATAGTATTTATTCTAGAGTTGCAAGGTTAGTTTAACACTTAGGTGATCAAAATGTAACCTGTCATATAAAAAGTTAAACAAGGAAAAGCTCATTTACAAATTTATGCAGAAAAAAAATTTTGCAACATTCAACACCCATTCAAGATAAAAACTATCATTAAACTAGGCATAGCAAGAAATTTCCTCAACCTGAAAGAAAGGAAGTATAAAAAATCTTGATGCTGGCATTATGTAAGTTTAACTAACTGAATGTTTTCTTCTTAAAATCAGGAATAAATATAGGTTATATGCTCTTATCACTCCTACTCAGAGTAATAATGGGGGAAATTTTAGCCCTTACAATAAAGCAGGAAAGGGAAAGGCACACAAGTTTGAAAGGGGAAAAATTTAAGTCGATTCTAACTGGCAAATCTTTAGGTATCTGCAAAAACCAAAACAAACTGCTAGAACTACTAAGTGAATTTGTCAAGAACATAGAATACAAGATAACCTTACAAACCTTAATTGTACCGTAATATAGAAGCAATGAACATGTTGATATTAAAAATGTACTATTTTAATCCCTTTATTAGAACAAATATTGCTACAAATTACAATACAATACAAAGTATAATTATTTATATGCAATACAAATAATATAGTGCAAATATAAAATATAAATATTCTAACAAAATATTTGTACACCATGTAAGCTTTAAACAAATTACTAATGAAAGAAAGCAAAGAAAATCTAAGAGAACTACTATGTTTATCAAAAGAAAATTTCAGCATGATAAAGATGCCAGTTCTTCCCAAACTGATACAGTGATTTAATATAATTTATGTAATATAATTGTTTTCAAAATCCTAACAAGATGTGGGAGGGATATAGAAAAAATTTCTAAAATTTATATACAAAGGCATGAAACTAGAAGACATAAAACAATTTTGAAAAGAAAAATGAAAAGAACAGTTTACATTACCTGAAGGCATTATACAACTTACTAGTCAGGATTGCAAATAAAATGGAGAAATCAGAAATGGACCAATACAAATATGTTCAACTGATTTTTGATAAATCTACAAAACAATTCCATGAAAGATTGCTTCATGTAAATGATATTAGCACAACTGAGCTCCGTAA
Organism: Dinomys branickii; assembly: GCA_004027595.1. Lineage (NCBI taxonomy): Eukaryota > Metazoa > Chordata > Mammalia > Rodentia > Dinomyidae > Dinomys > Dinomys branickii. The sequence continues at coordinate 48,879 of PVLD010008935.1, forward strand.
CAAAATGAAATGAAACAGAAAGATTGTATGTCAACATTCTACTTTATATAAACTAAACATAAAATGTATCACAAATTTAAATATAAAATGTAAAACTATAACATTTTTGAGAAATTATGGGAGAAAATCTATAGGATCTATGGCTAGGTAATAAGTTCTTAAGTTTGACACTAAAGGCATTACCTATAAAATGAAAACAACATATATAAAATCATTAAATTAACAATATTTATTTAAACATGTCATTAAAAAGTTAAAATTCCAGTGTAAGAGAAAATACACCCAGTATTCAATAAAAGATTAGTGTACAGAACATATGAAGATATTTTAAACCTTGATAGTAGAAAAACAGACAAAAATATTTCAACTATAAAATAAGAAAAGATATAAAGAAGCATTCAATCAAAGAGGAGGCATACAGGACAAATAAACACAAGAAGTGACATTCAGCATCACTAATCATTAGGCAAGATGAAGTGAAGTAGATGTGACTGTGAAAGGTGAGGTCGGGGATTTTTTTTCCTGTGATGGAAATGCTCCATGCTTTGACTGTATCCATGTGGACATTGCAATTCCTGTGCTGCCTAGTTTTGGAAGATGCTATCACTGGAGATAAGATGCTACTACATGGTAAACCTGGGAAGCTTTCTATACTGTTTCTTCCAATTCTATATAAATATGTAATAATTTCAATTTTTAGAGTTTAAAATAATTATAAATATCTGTCCATATCCTCACATTTTAGCCTGTAATTGTTATGTAACATGATATATGATTGCATGAAGATAGATGTGAAGTGGCTGTAGGATCTTCACTATATCATACTATTCTTCAGGTATGGAATTTCCTCATGGTTACAGTTTGTAGCTGTTATCTTTTTTATCATTCATGTTTCTTCTTAAGATCAAAGCCATGTTTCTCTTACACTTGTCATGTTCTTGATGTGTACAAGGATGCTTTTTTGGAGCATAATGTATTAGAGAGAAAAAGCCAGAAAAGCTGGCTAGGGCAACCTTCATACCTAGAGTCTGTGTCATTAGGAAGTGAAGTCTATTTGAAATGGTCCATTGATATGACTTACAAAAAAGAAACTCAGAAAGAGGCAAAGCCCATTCATCACGTCAGTAAACAGCATTGGAATTTAAAAGGAATTTCTTGCTTTTGCCCACTAGACACAAGGGGTCCTGGTAGCTTTTGATTTATCACCTCTCAGTTTCAGCTTTCCTTTTTCTTTATATACAGCAAGTTCAATTCCCTAATCAATATGTATGTATTATTCTGAATTGAAGGAGGAAGTCAACAAGAAACAAAAAGTCACGAAACACAACTTTATAATTTTTTTCATGAAATCACAGCCACACTTACAGTCCAGCTAATAAAGTACAAGGGATCCCGTTTTGTTTCTCCTCCAAAGTTTATCACTGAACGTTTCAAGGTCATTCGCGTAGGTAAAAACAGAAACGTTTGTCATGGTTAGTGCCTGGGGTACCGTTTCTCGCCTCTATCACTTTGTTTACACTGCTTTTTGGCTTACATTACTCTTATCGTTTTTCACCTAGCTAAATCAAATTTGTCACTATCTCAATTGAATGATCCTAAATGAATTATTCTCTTCTTTTTCCAGTAAGTCTTTTGACTTCTTAATGATGCAGTAGATGATTTCTCATTTTCTTCTCACATTAGCAGACACAGAGCATTCTACCCCATTTTCCAGAAAAAAAGTGCACTCTACTAAGCAGCTTGGAAAGAGGAGGTATGGCGTCTTCATCACTAGACCCTCAACTCTGAGATAGTATACTCCATAAACGGTGAAGAAAGCATAACAACCATGAAACATTATATGCTATAGTTATCAGAAAAGTTGAAGGTAATCATGCGCAAAAATTACATAAATTTATTACATCTTTCATATTATGAATCCGGTTTGAGTTCTATAGGTAGCAGAAGATATCTTTCACTGGATATTTTTCCACAACTGAAAGAAACATCCAATGAGGAAAGTAGCTTTCGTCATTACTACAAGATTGCAATGGCAGTGAGGACAGAAACTCCACTGGTGCTGCTCAGACTAAACTGGCCAGAAAGTCCAGATTGAATGATCAGGAAGGTCTGGGAGCTGTCACTGACTGACTGCAAAGACCATGTCTATTCACATTTGTTATAGCTGTTCTCTATTTTGTGCTCTGTCAAGTACTCTGCTATTCCTCTCTTATAAGTGAATGGAATTCCCAGATAATTCTATGAAATAGGTATTGTTTTAAAAGTGATAAAACTAATACCCCAGAGATTACTAAATGAGCACAAAGAGAATGTGTGAGTGGCAGAGTCAGGCACTGAACCCAGCAGACATATTTCAAGGTCTAGGCCAATAATTACTACATTAGGTAATCTAATAGTGATAAAAAGAAAACCAGAGAAATATAATATCTCTCTTTCACAGATGAGATAAAAAAATCCAAGTCTGAGGTGGTTGCATAATGTACTGAAAATACCTGCTTGTCAGTGGTGGAGGTGCAAAATGTTTTACTCAGTATTTTGAGGCTGTGGAAGGGGTCCAGGTTCAAGTTGCTCTTAGGAGGTATAAATGTGGCATATTTAAATCAGCACCCATCATGAGCCAACTTGGCTGGATTTGAAAGGCCTAGTTGTATGTGTGTGTCTGCATGTGGCTTAACAAGTGTGCTTAATGAGGGAGCTCAATGCATATGTAAATGCATATCTGTATGTGTGGTCTATGGAGGGGCATAGTGAGTGTCGATGTGAGCTTATGCGGGTAAGTGCATGATGTGTATGTAATTTCCTTGTTTGTTGATACAGTCTCTTGATGTAATGTCGATCCTTTTAATCTAGAAGAAAATATTGCCAAGGAGCTAAATGCATGTGGACTTGGGACTCCTACCTCAGTCTCTGCACCTGCCTACCAGAATTCCTACCATGGGAAAGGAAGGAGCAGGAGCAACACGAGAGGGAAGAAATATTCTGCCAGTTATCTATGAAACTCAGTGGGTAGCAAAGATGGTCAAGTTTCAGATCTTTCAAAGTTCCTGATATGGGGCAACAACTATTTATTAAAAACATGGGTAAATTATCATAAATTATATTACTGATATTGGGCAAGAAGTCTAAAGTGCCATTTCTCAGAATTGCTACTTAGTAGTGACACTTGAATGTACCCAGTGGAGAAATGGCAGGGCTGGTGACCAGTCCTGGGGAGAGTCCAGTACAGGTATGACAACAGGAAAATGCTATTTGCTTATGAAAACAAACAAAAGACCCTTTAGCTGTTCGTTTTGTTTTCTTTCCTCAAAATAAATTATTCTATGTAGAACACTTGAAAAATAGAAAATGTTGCCAAAAATTTATTTTTATTCTAACATAACTGACACTAATATTATGTATTCCCTATCCTTAGATATGTATGTATTGTCAATTGAAGAAATAAAATAATACTAAACATATTTATTTCCTTTATCCTACTTTCTTGAATTTATATACAGTTAATAGTATTTTCTCATAGAAAATATTCCACATACTTTTCTGCAATATAGTATATGTATGTAACATTTCATCACATAGACACACCTTTTTTTTTTTGAGACAGTGTCTCACTATGCAGGTCGGGCTTGCCTTGAGCTCACTTTGTAGCCCAGGCTGTTCTTGAACTTGCAACGATCCTCCTTTTTCAAACCCCTGAGTGCTGGGGTTACAGGTGTGCATCACCATGCCTGGCCAATATAGACATATCTATTTTAATCAATATCCTATTATTGAAAACATTTGGCTATATTCTATGATGTAGTTGTGGTAATATAGTTATTAATAATGTTCTTATAAGCTGTATTTCAAATTGATCAAACACAATGGTATAGAATTATGGAATACAATGTGATATCTTGGTGTATATACCCAAAATATAAAATGATTTAATCAAGACAACATGTTCTTTAACCATTTATTTCATGTGCTGAATTAATTAAATTTTCTCTCATAATAGTTTTGAAATATATAACACATGATTATTAATGATACTATAGTCAACCTGCTGTACAATAGATATCAAAGACTTATTTCTCCTGTTATATGGAAACTTTGTACTGTAGAGTTAACATTGCTCACTTCTCTTTATCTCCATTTCTGCTTCTGATAGCAATCATCCTGCTCACTGCTTCTATGAAGTCAACTTATGTTTGAGTATTCGACCTTAACATTATTTTCTCAAAATAGAACACAAAAGTAAAGTGTCAAAATGTATGCATATTAAAAATTTTTAGGTATACAATACTTATATATCCTCTAGAAAGATTTCACAAATTAGTACATCTCCCAGAATTCATCTCCCTTATATATACCAGCATTATAATATTTAATTTTTATAAATGAAAATTATAAAAGAACTTAAACTCTTATTTAAGAAATGTGGTTTAGAATTTTGTACATGTCCTGCCATCAAAACACCTGATCATATTACCATGGTGCTAGTGTGTGATTTTGAGGAAACTTATTGGTGTCCCTGAGCCTTATCTCTAAACCGTAACTAAAAATAGTTCTTATTTTGCATTAATATTGCAAAAGCATTAAGATAACATGCATAAAATATAAGTGCATGGTAATCACTCAGTAAGAATTAGCTTTTATTATTTCAATTATTAATCTTTGTTTCCAGGGAACTTGAACATTTGATTATGTCTCTTAAAATTGTTGAAGTTGCTTTAATTTTCTTTTTCTTACAGAATTGTAAGAATTAGCCAATGTAAAAGATGGTAGATCTTCATGACATATATATTTTGACTATTTTTTACCTATATTCCATGTCATTTAATGTTTGCATTATTCTTCTTTATGCAATGGTAATGCTCACTTTTGCTCCTCAGGCATTTTCAGCTCTCTGCACTTTCCTGCCCTCTTTGAAGGAACGTCTGGTCATATTACTAACTCTGGGGAACAGTCAATGAGCAATGGCGATTGTATCACTGTCAGGGAAAGGCTCTCACTGGCAGTGCACAACAGCTCCGTGAGGATGGCATCTCATAGGGTGATGTGGACTATGTCAGCTTCAGTCTGCAAGTGACTAGAATGACTCTTAGCTTCCCTCCAGCAAAACAGATAGACATGATAAACTTTGTCGGGTTGAGCGACTCAGAATTTGAGGTTAGTTATTACTGTAGCATAATCTAATCTATCAGGGATGCAAGGAAAGTTTTGTTGGCTTTATTTTTCATTTCAGTGGAGTTAGATTTAATCCAATATTTCCTTTTAAAGTATTGCATTTGACATATTGCTGAGAAAAGTCCACGAAGATTGTTCTAAATGTTAAGAGTGTTTCAACATAAGTTGAATGGCTCTTTGAGTTGGTAAGTTACCTAGACATGAGAGTTTAACCAAAAGTTGTAGCGGTATGTCAGAAATACTATATAGTTATTATATACATAATATGAGTAATCGGAGTAGTTGATCTTTACATTTCTGTCCAGGTATTTGGATACTAAGTGTAGTGCATAATCACCTCTCCTAGGGAATTTGCTATATATCATAGTAATTGTAAGGCAAGATAAGATCTGAGGGCAAGGTTCTTTTTTAAAATAGTGAATAATAAATATGTACAAGAAATAATCTTCAGTCTATAAAATTGTTGTAAATGTTAATGACTATATAAGTTCTACACTTTTCAACATTTCTTCAATGGCTCAGTTCATCCCAAACAGTACAGACAAAAAGAATGCCTTCTTATATAAATTGAATCGATTATCTGTTGAATATGTTGTTGTTATTAAGTTCCATAGGCTGATAAGTCATGACTAGTGTGAGGCATGTCCATCCTGTAGGATACATGCAAGGGATGCTTCTCAAAACAACATTAATTGAAAGAAACAGTACTCACCTACTCTGACCAGAAAAAACACTTTGAGAAGAAGTCAGTAGGGCAGTCTCTGAGCCAGTGCAGGTTGTACACCTGAAGTTTCTGTGCCACAAAATGACTTTGACAACATAGCAAGCTTTGCCATTTTTTTGTACCAGGAATTGAACTCATAACCTCACACATGCCAGTTAGGCACTGTATTGCTGAGCTATATTCCTGGCCCAATCTTTATCATTTGAATAGGTCACTAAAAGGTGTTTTCCATCAGTGCATGGCAGCCCACACCTGTGATAACTGGGGATTTTGAGTTTTAGGGGAGAAGAGTAAACATGGCCAAGAATAAAGAGATAGTTTGAAGAATTGTATAAACTTATTTTTCTAAACTGTATATTTAGGTTTTTGAAGAAAAATACCAAAAGGTGATCTGTTAAGCTGTGGTAACCTGGTGTACTGCTTTTGTTAGTCTCACATATATTTTAAAGCAAATTTCTGGTGATATCTTATGAGTTTTCTAAATGTATCCAAATGTGTATGGGGGTGTGTCAGCAGGGAGATACATGGGAGAAAGCAGGAGAGAGCTCCGCCTGGGCCCTCTGCTACCATCAAGGTATCAAAAATGATGTCATATATATCTGAAAGTAGAACTTGTATAAAATAATCTTAAAACTTATCTTTAATGGGGAGGAACTAATTTTATGTACCAGCTTCAAAATCAGAGGAGGCATACATAATGGTACTGTTCCCAGCATCCACCTTGCTGCTCGTTTAGGGCGGAGGTTGAAGGTTTAGGTTTGTATTAAGCCCCATTAATTTTTCTTTACTCCCCCCCCATGTTCATTATAGCCTCTCCCTTGCATCTAGCATCTCCCGACACAAAGTCTTTGTATCCTTGTTCTGTGCATGCAGGGAGGACAGTTCCCACTGATGAGGGGTACTACTCATGTAACTGCTCAGAAAGGATATTTTAAATCCCTCCTAACGTTTGATGGCACCACTTCTGTACAAGGTAAGTCAAGTTGGTTATTAATTGTTTTTTTCAACTATTATCTAGAGGTTGGCATTATGTAGTTTGCCTCAAATGTATCTATCTATCTATCTATCTATCTATATCTTTTCTAATATCTTAGTGTTTTATGAGGAAGAAAAACTGTATAGAAATTCAAATAGCTTTTTTCTCACAGAAGTTCCCTTAGATTTTATTTTAGCTGTGGTGATGAATGGTTATATAACCTATGCTACTTGTTTCTCTGTTTAGTGTGATAAATACATTTGTCATATGTATGTTATAGGAAATCACATCTGCATTTTTTACTAGGTGAGTATAACTTCTTTTTCTTTTCTTTTTCTTTTTTTGTTTTAGCTCAACAACTATAAAAACCAATCAGGTTCTCTTGAACTGAGGAAAGAACACCTGTTTTCTCACTTTCAAGTACAGTGAGAGTCAGTGAAGTGTTGACTTTAGTAGCAAATTTGAAACACTACAAGGAATCTTGACTTTGTCCACAATGTAGTGATTGATTTTTTTTACCTAACCTCGAAGAGAGATTAATAAAAGTTTGCTCTTCTGTGGAAGAAGAAAAGGAAAGAAAATATTCAAGTTTTGTTCTTGATAAGTTTCTATTCTGGTGGGTGTGTACAACTGTAATCGCAGCATTCAGGAGCCTGAGGCAGGAGAATTGCCGCAAGTTTGAGCTAGTACAAATTTGAGCCAGTTTAGGCTACATAGTGAGTTCAAGGTTAGTATAAACTATATAATGAGGTTCTGTCTCAAAGAAACTAAAAGAAAAAGTTTGTATTCTGATTTAGAGTATAAAATATGGAATATGCACATGATTGGAATGAACTTGATAGTGCAATAAATAAGAATTGCTTTTATATATCCTTAATATTTATAGGACTAAGATTATTTATGACTTATTACTTTGTATTTTTATGTTCAGGTGTTTTATTACTTACTTTTAAAATATGCAAACTATATTTGTTCATCATTTCCTTTGGAATTCAAGTCCTGTAAAATAGAGATATTGTTGTTTGTTGACTAAAACAAACCAATTCCATACCTATCCTAGCACCATGCCAATACTGGTAACAATTCTTACATATCTAATAATATAATAGCTACTTTTTTATTGCACAAAACCTACATAGACATCATTTAAAATGTTTATCCAAAAAGAAACAACCACAATTAAGAGAAAAAGACAGAAGTAAACGAAATAATGTTTATTTTAATATTTTCTTAGACTCTGAAACCATTTGCTTTCATGTCCTTGATGGCTATACACAGTGCTCCAGCTTAAGAAGTTCATATTCTTATATTCTTAAAGCTCTTACATTCTTGTCTTCTTAAATTGTCACTTACAAAGTACAGTTTTTTGTATTTGCTGTGAATCATTTTTGAAAGATTTTTAGGTTAAAGTGAATTATCTTTATTTGTGGAACTCTTACTCCTTACAAAGTTTTATGTTAGGTACTTGGTAAATTCAAAAATATTGTTACTGACTAACTCTAATTAAAAAATATATTGGCCAACATATACAATGAAAAATGAGGAAAGTATTAAAAATACTAATATTCCAAGTGCCAAATGAGAGTGCTGTTGTGAATTTTGGTAAAGAGAGTGATTATTGTAGCTTAGTGGTAGTGTGTGCTTAGCATGTGGAAAGCCTGTGGGTTCAATTCCCAGAATCAAAAATTAATTACATGAAAACATAAGTGTGATGGTTTGTGTCTAGCTGTCCCCCCAAAGCATCATGCAGTCATGGGGCAGGCTAGAGTTTTTGACTGACTCATGATCCAGTGCTGGGATTATGGGTGTGTGTGCTACACCTGCCCTGGGCTGGGCAGCCTGCATACAATATAAGGGAGGGGAAGAGTCTTCCTTGCTGCTGCTACTTCCTTTTTGAACTTCTTGCTTTTGCTGTTTTCTGCCATGAACTGTTGCCCTCTGCCATGTGCCACTCTGCCTTGAAGCCTGCCAAGCATGGACTGAAACCTCCACAAACTGAGCTAAATAAATCTTTCCCTCCATCATTTTGGGTATTGGGTATTTTGTACCAGTAATGAGAGAAAAGTAACCAACACAATAGGTAATAGTTTCAAAAAATCATTAAGGATATCGCTACTAAAAAATTAAGAAACATTTATCAAGCTCTTATATCAAGCAGTATGCACTGACCACTTTACATACATGAGGCCATTTTAATTTTCATAACACATCTATGAGCTAGATACCTGTTCGTCCATTTAATAGATGAGGAAATGAATACATGAGGAGGTTAAGTAAATTATTTAAGGCCACGCAGCTTGTACCAAAGCTTGTGCTTGAACCAAGATTAGCAACATAATAGCCTACCATGCAGAGGCATTCATGGAGTAATCTGAGCTGCAACAGGATGTTAATTACTAGAAATAAAAGATACTTAGGAAGAGTTCAAGTTCACATTAATCAAAATTTTAAAGTAAAGATATGCAAAATTATTCAGTCTTGCAGGAGCTGGGATGTTATATAAGAATAAATAAGATGAACCTATGATTTCTTTTCCAAACTGAGCCACGATTGAAAGTGAAAGGATTCTTAGGCCACAGGAGGACCCATGGTCACCCTTGTTATGTCTTTAACTCAGTGTATGAAGAGATCCTCAGGCAGTTAAATTGGTTTTAGGAGTGTTGATTGTATTGCTGGGGTGGGGTAACACCAATCAGAATAAATAAAATACGGAAGAAAAAATACACTTGAGCTCTATTCTCTAAGTTTGGCTCAATGTCTGCATTCCAATATAATTATTTCTCATAATCTGACATGAGTTTTGTACTTTCCCTTTTTAGAGATATTTTACTTTCTTCTTTCTTCTTGTATTAGTGAACTCGTGTGTGAATAACACTCTGCTTGAACTTAGGAAATCCACTTGATCATTTGGAGTATGTCAACAACTGCAGAATCTGACCTAAGAACTTCCTGACTTGTAGGACTTGTCAAGACTCTTCCTGCAGCGCCAAATTCTGCCTTTTGTATAATTCTAGCTATTCTTGCTAGATCTGGTTCTCTGTTAGCTATGAGATTATGACATTTCTTATATATTGCAGTTATAGTACCAAAGTTGGAATGGCTCCTGCATCAAGAACTCTTTACTATAGTAGGGACATAGACAAGAGAGTTATTAATGGGCTGGACCAGAAAAATGACTTCGCCAGTATATTGGTTTGCCAGTATATGTGGGATAGATCACAATGAGAGACTGAGAACAGCAGAACCAGCTAGCTGTACATATAATTGTAAAACATAACAATAAACATTCGTTCTGAAGTGGCAGTAATAAGAATCCAAAGAGGGAAAAAGGTAGAAGAAATATTGCAAAAGAAGGACCCTCAGGCACAGTGACTTTCCAAAACTAAATAGGGGAGAGGTTTCCTTGAATTCAGGAAATTTGTGAATACTTTAGTATAAGGGTCTTGTCCTCATTTCAATTTCCTAAATGAGTGGGAAGCAGCGGCTTAAATAAAAGAGACAAGTGATACGATTTTAGGGCTCCAGGAAGGTCACACCCTCTAATGGAATTCGCAATTCCCTGGGTTTGAGACAAAGAACTCTGGGCAGCCCATGTTTCTTTGGTTTTCAAAGAAACAAAGAGGATAGGCAAGCAGGGGAACTGATCAGGACCTTGTGAGTCAGTTCAAAGACTCCTCTAAGTAAGTTTTGCCAGTTAAGAGAACTGTCTTATCTCTAAAGTTAGTAGCTTTATTACTCTAGAGTAGAGGGTGTCAGCAGCTCATGTGCTTGGCTGCCTCAGCTGTGGTTATCTTGACTTCACAGCACCACCCCGTGCTCTTTTCCAGCACAGACAGGGGTCCCTGGGTCAGCAGCTTAAACCTGAGCAACCTAGTCTCCAACCCTCTACTGGTTTATTTTGTGTAGGGTTGGGTGAGGGAGACAATACTAGTAGTATTTTTTTTTGTTCTTATGCAAAACACATATTAAAATGTATTTTGCTACATTTGTCAACCATATTTTACAAAGAATATTTTTTCCAGAGTAAATGGGGTACTTCCCGTTTTATATTGAGAATTTGGTTGTCCCAAGGGGGGCTTTAACTGGTAGCTTGCTCAAGCAAAATAAGATGGAGATATGTTCCCATGAATTTTCTTCTGTATAGTCCCGAAGTAGAGTCAGGCAGAGGAATATTTACACATCATTTGGAAGGCAGAATTGAAACAGCAGATAATTTTTATTCTTTGAATACTGGACATGAATTGTGACATCTCACACATGTCATTGATGCTCTGCTGCTCACCTTGTCAGTGTGTAACAAGTGTAGCACAGAATCAGGTACCTTGCGAAGAAAGATATTGTATGGCCAAGAACATGGTATGGAATACCTTAGCGATGGCAAAGAATAAAGTGGGGTTAGTTAGCTATAAAAGTGTTAGAAAACTTATGGGAAGCAAATTATAAGCCTAGGACTTTCAATTTCTAGCTCAATGTTTGGAAAGAAACCAGGAATTTCTAAGATTGCTCCAAAGAAACCTTCATTTTACATAGGTTGATAGCTGGGATTTCAAGAAATAAAATCTAATCTAAACTTACATGTGGCTAAACTCATTATAACACGAATTGAATTGTCAGTTACACAGAATCTCATGGCAAAGTTGGGGCATTTGTTCAGAAGGATTGTTATCCTATAAACCAGGTTCATATGTATATATTTCCCTGAATCTCAGAATAAAGATCCTCTAAGTTGAATCTTTTAACCAGTAAAAGCAGGTCTGCTATTCTGTCTGAGAAGGTTATTATTTCATTGCCTGAAGAATATGAAATGGTCTCCCTTGGGGTATATTCCTTGGAAGAGATGGCAGTTCTTCTGCAAGTGCTGTGCATAAAACCTTCATTGCTTCCAGGCCAGTATACTAACTTAAATCCCAAAAGGTAAGGTAGAAGGTGTGACTCCTTATAAGATGCAATATACAGCAGAAAAGTTGTGCCATATTGTCAATATATGTTTATAGAAGGCAAAGCAATAAGTAATGGAAAGGATCCTATGTGCTGTAAAGAGGGTTGAAAGAAGAGAATATTAGGTGAGGATGAATTTGTTGGTATGACTAAGTAGTAATATTGAGTCCAATGTTAGTTGAATACTGAAGAGTCTCTCTTACAGTTTCTTCATTGCTTGAAACTTATACTGCAAAAATCATCCATACTAATTGAAGTTTATATGCCCAAATTTCCTTGCTATATTGCACAGGAAGATATCTGAAAGCATGGAGAAATCAGAAATCTGCATTTTTCAAGTAAGACCTGCATTATTTACCACAATGTTTTTACCACGGCTGTGATAGAAGCATCGTTGGGAGAATTTTTTAAAGAGCTCTTCGATGTCTCTGTAATGAGATAACCCTGGGAATTATTGTCTTCAAACCAGCTCCCTCAGTTCAATAGAAATGTTTTTTGGATTGTAGGGGCCAACTAATGGAACTTAATCACTGTAGACAAAGGACATGTAGCAATGGTAGTAATCTGCAGAGCCAGGAGGAAGGTAGAATGGTCTGCCCACAGAGGTGATTGGTTTGGGATGATAACTGGTCACAATGTCTGTAGAACTGAAACAGCTGGGCACCTTAATAATGTTTTACTCAACTGGTACAAATGCAAACTCCTATGGCCGTTAATTTTGATTGTAAACTTGACTGGATTAATAGGCATCTAGAAGATCAATGAAGCACAGTTCTGGACAAGTCGGAAGGGTCTTTCCAAAGACTATTGGCACATAAACCCGTACACTGAGGATGAGAGACCTGTCTTGACTGTGGCTGGCACCATCCCATAGGATTGTAACCTAGATGGAGTGAAAAGGGAAGAGGAAGTGGCTTCAGAGCCCCATTCTGGCATGTGCATCTTCTACTGCTGCCACCTCTGAACATCAAACTCTAGCTTTCAGGCTTTCAATGCAGACTCACTTCAGCAACTTTCCAGGAAGCCTCTCAGCCCTCAGCCACGGACTAGCACAGAGCTGTTGGCACCTCTTGCTCTGAGATCACCACCTGCCTTGACTGATCAAATACTGAACCCTTTGATTCCCCCTTATGCAGACAGTCATTATGGACCTTCCTGGCTTTGATCTTGTAAGCCAGTAGACAAATAGACAGACAGGCAGGCAGGCAGGCAAGCAGGTGGGCAAGCAGGCAGGTAAGCAGAGATATATATTTTATGGATTTTTGTTCCTATATCTTTCTACTGATTCAGAATAAATTCCAATTTCTATAGTACACAAGTCTAAGATAGGCTATCTCAGTAGAAAATCATGGATTTTCAGCAAGTTTATAAAGTTAAGCTAGTGTATAGGTTTAGAAGTAAGGTCTCCCTAAGAAATGATCTTGGCAATAATCACAGTTTTAATCTGTAAATGCTACTAGCCTTCTTCAAAGCAATTTAAGAATTTTATCAGGTGGACTGTACATTGGTGTTGAGAAAATAATCAGTCTTTGTGGGGGATAGCTAGACACTTATTTAGAAATGAAATTAACTCTTAGAGACTCATAGTTTCACTGTAGTCCCATAATCAGAAGGAAATATTAGAGATCAGAAGCCAATGGACATTTTACTTGGGTTCATTTTACAGTGGAAGTAGTTGTTACCCCACATCATTTCTGAAATACATCGTGGAAATAAATTTACTCAGAAATCAGGAGAAGCCATATCCTGGCTTTTTGACTTATGAAGTGGGTATTATTATGGTAGCATTAAAGGAAGAAATCTAAAGATTTTCCCAATATCACCACCCCTTGCTTATGTATTCAAACAATAAAGATTTTAAAGATGTACTAACCATTCCAAATCAATTGACCATAAGGTAAAGTTACTGTCTGGGTGGACATTTCATACTATATCTTTGAAGGCAGCAGCTCTCCCCAGGTGACAGAGAAGTGAAATGAGGGAGATTGGACATATCATTACTACCCTGAAGATGGATGAAGACACATGACAATAAATGTAGGCAGCTTGTATGAGCTGAGAACAACCCTGGCTAACGTCCAACAAGGTCATGGGGTCTTCAGCCCTACAACTGTAAGGATCTGTATTTTGCTAAGAACAGGAATAAGTTTGGAAGGAGACTTTGAACTCCACATGAGAATGTTGCTAGCCAATACCTTGATTTCAGCCTGAGAAGCCTGTGTTGGATGTTTGACCTAAAGAACTGAGAGCTAATAGATGGGTGTTCCTTTAAGTCACTAAGCTTGTGTTAATATTTTAAGCAATACTTCACATAATTTCATGTGCTTCCAAAATACTGACTATTATGTTGCTCAAATTTGGTCTTTGTAACAAATGCCTGAGAGAGACAACTTATGAAGATAGAAGGCTTATTTTGGCTCAGAGTTTTGCTGGTGCATGTTTGTTTGGCCCTATTGCTCTGAGACATATGGTATGGCAGGACACCAGGAGAGGAAGCATAAATAAGGAGTAAAGATCCTACTATTCCCTTTCAGGGTACATCCCACAATGCCCTGAAGACATTTACTGGACACCACCTCCTGAAGGACTGACTGCCTCTCAGTAGTGAGATGGGATGGGGAACAAACCTTTAATCTGTGGGGATTTTCAGGACATTCCAGATCTAAACTGTAGCAATTAAGGTAAGTGGATCTGAGGGGCAGAGGGGAAAAAGCTGATTTAAATACTTAGAAGGTGAGAAATTTCACAAATATTCACTGAAACTTAGTATTTGTTCCCTTAGTATTTGTTATTGTTGTAACAAATTACTACAAGCAGCTGGAGGTTTCAAACAACATATATTCTTCACAGTTTGAAAGTCAGAAATTCTATAATTAAGGTACCATCAGGGTTGCATTTCTTGTGGAGGTTCTAGGGACAGAATCTATCTTTTCCAGTTACAAGAGTGCCTGTGTTTACAGTCTTACAGTCCCCTCTTCTTTCTCTAAAGCCCATGGCATAGCACCTTCTAATCTTTCTGTATTTCTTTCTGATCTCTGATTCAATTGTCTCTCCTCTGATTTGAGCCCTTTGTTTCCTTTTATAAAAATCCTAATGAACTTAAAAATTACATACCCAAAATTTAAACACCCAATCAGAAATGGGCATCTGCAATGAATAGGCATTTCTCAGATGAAATGCAACTGGCCAATATTTTAAAAATGTTCAGCATCACTGGCCATTCAAGAAATGCTAATTAAAACAACAACATCTCACCCCAGAAAAAATGACTTAAATAAAGAAATCAGCCAATAACAAATGCTAGGAAAGGTTATGAGGAGAAAAGAACCCTTTTTCATTGTTGATAGGAGTGTACACTGATACAAACACTATGGAATTCAGTTTGGAGATTATTCAAAATACTAAAAGGAGAAATTCCATTTTATGGAGTTACTCTCATTTTAGGTATCTTCCCAAAAGAATTATAAGCATCACAGCATAGTGATGTATGTATACCTATGTGTATAGCAGCACAATTTATAATGGATTTTGGACAAAACCTATATGCCAACCAACAGATGAATGAATAAAGAAAACATGATATTTATACACAATGGAATACTACTCTGCCATGAAGAAAGACAAACTTGAGGCATTTGTAGGAAAGTAAATCTACCTTGAGACCATAATGTTAATTGAAATAAACCAGACACAGAACCTTGGACATTGCATGGTTTCCTTTACACGAAAATGTTAATATAGAAATAAAGGATGAAATAAAAGATAATCAAAAAGGGAGAGAGAATAATGTTTTATATTCTAAGTATGTTGATGCTGTTGGTTTCTAGTTTCAACCCTATATGGTATCTTCATTTAGAAAGATTTCCATTTCTTTGTGTATCTTATAATATTTACTTGTTGCTATGAGAATAGTGTATTTTGAATTAAAAAAAAAAAAGAGAAAAAGGGAAAAATAAATTTCCAGAACAGAAAAACTCTATGAAGAAGACAGTGGTTAGTGGTTGCCTAGATTTAGAGGGGAAGGGCTAGGAGATGATAGTGGTCAGAGTGGTTTTCTCTTTAGGATAACAAAAATGATCTAAATTTGTGATTATGGTTGTGCAATTCTGTAACTGTGCTAAAATCTACTGAATCATATGCTTCAGGTTTGTAAATTGTATAGTATGCAGATTTTAGTCCAGTTAGAGCATCCAGAATTAAAAATAAAGAAAATTGATATGTTAATAAAACATGAACATGTCAAAAAATAAAAACCTTGGATAATATAGTATACTCATTTACTTTAGATAATCACATCTATAAAGCCCAGAGAGGTAATGTAACATGTTCAAATGTTTGTGGATTTAGAATATAAACATCTTTGCTGGAGGGAGCCTTCTTTGTTAATACACAGGGAAAAATTTCAATATTCTTTAATCTAAATCAGTCAAGATAGCCTTTCCAAAGTAAAGGGTAAGCTGCTACATCCAATCTTTCCTACCACTAAAAATACACATTATACTTGATAGCCTTTTTATATTTTGAAAGAAACAGATCTGACTTGAGCAATGTATTGCAATAATTTACTAAGAAATCAGAAAAGGTACCAGTTTTGAGCTGTTTCAGCAGGAAAATGAAAACCCTTTTCAGGTACAGCCTATCATATAATCCTTAGGTCGCATGATCCAGTATGTCCAATCATGTCTCTTGTGCAGATAAATCACTTTGCAGACCCTCGGATTTTGGAATGTAGTTCTGCTTATTTCTGTGCATAATTATTATTTTGAGAAAATGCTTTTGGCTTATAATTGACAGAAATTAAAGAGTTGGACATGGACCAACAATATTGCATGTGACCTAGTGCACCTATTACTGAATGGGCATCATCTGTACCACACTATACAAACTGCACATACACAGCAGTACCTTATTTTAAAATGGAAGTGGTGTGCATACAGACTCCTAAAGCAGATTCTGAAGATACAGGTGAGCTCTATGAATTAACTGCCCAGATGTTCATGTCTCATGCTTTTGGGATATTTTTCCTTTTCCCAACAGGCACCTAGTCCTTCACAAAGATTTGTCTACAGTCAATTGATTGTGGAAAATAAAAGTGGTGGAACAACATAGTGTCATCCAACAGACAGGTAGGCTTGGGAAGACTTTATGGTATGTCTTTGCTCACCTTATTCACCAGACTGGCATTGCGTGATTTCTAGTTCTCCCACTAAGTCAAAATGACTATGAAAGAAAAACTAAATATATTCAGGACATTAAGGCACTTTTGAGAGAGGATTCCAGAACTGCTTCAGAAGGTGGCGAGAAGTATGGTGTAAGTGTGGTCCAAGTCCTCACTTATGCTTTTGGTTTGTTGCACCAGAGAAACCAGGCAATATTTGAACATGTCAGTAAGGACCAAAATGTATAATAGATATTGGCAAATGGGAAGAAAATGTTCAAATGAGAAGGGGACCAAGGGAAAAGGGAAAAGGAAAGAAGAGACAAGAAAAAAAGGTTAAACATAGAAACAAAGCTTTTGTAAATAATGAATGGGAAAAGGGTTCAAGGGAGAGAAGGGGAAAGAAAAAAAGAAGCGAGATGCATCATGGAGAGGTGCAAACTCCCTATGATGAACTTTATCATTATGGATATCTAAAAATGTGCCAATAAAGTAAAAAGCAAGTGTGGTCCAAGAGAAATGGAGTGTCTACAGGGGCTTAATAGCAATGTGTCATTTCTGTTAAGAAATTTTAAAAATTTAAATATTCACTGTGTTTGACAAGCAAGCCTTGCTTGTATTTTATCTCTGAAACATCTTTCTAGTTTGGACTATTGAGGGAGTACTTAAAATCATCTATTTTTCACACTATTGCTTTTGAAATTTTTCTCAAATAGAAAATTTTATTAGGGAACATTTATTCTATAGAATTAGATAAATTTAAAATATATATATATATGCACATACATATATATGTTCATATATATATATATATAAATGCACTTAATTGACGCATGATTGGAACTGCAAAATTGAGACTGAATTTATACCAAAAAATAGGTAATTTTGGAATCATTAATAACAGTTATAGCTATGTAAGTCAAGAAAATGATATGGGTAATTGAATTTCATGCTTCAAAGTGCAAAGTGATTGCTGTGAGGAAGTCAGGGGAAAATGTCTTGTCCCATGTAGAGCATTAAACATTTGAATACTTTAGCAAGGGAGGTCAAGAAAGATCACTTTTTCCTGAAGCAGCAAGGACTTTGTGCAGTGGAACATCTCAAGTAAAACAATGACATTTGTTCTACATTAAAATTCATCATAATTTCCTTTCAACTTACATGTTATGTGGGACTATGGATAGAGCCATGGGTAGAGTTGAAGCTATGGTTATGTGAGTGACAGCTGTTACTGGTACCTGAACAAAAAAAAGGAACAGTGACCTAAGTGATATAAAGGAAGGAAGGAGGAAAGCAGGGAGGAAAAAGTCTGTCTTCAAAGTTACAATACCAAAGAAAACTTTAGAATTAGGGGCTGGGGATATAGCTTAGTGGAATAAGCGCTTGCCTAGCAAGTGCAGGGTCCTGAGTTCGATCCCCAGTACCGCAAAAAAAAAAAAAAAAAAAAAAAAAAAAATTAAAAAAACTTTAGAATTAGAGGCTGGTAATAACAAAGAGTGCTGATCCCACCAAATGGAAACAAAACCAAAACTGGTCATTTAAGAAAAGATCACAGAGCTAGGTGTGGTGGCCACCAGACCTATAATCCTAGCACTCTCGGAAACTGGGCAATTTAGCAATTTAGTAACACTCTGTTTCAAAATTTAAAAATGAAGAATAAAGGCTGGACATATAACTCGACATGGAAGGTGAAGATTCAATTACCAAAACCTGAAAAAAAAATTTCAAAAACCTGAAAAAGCAATCACCGATGTGCAAAGATTCAGTGTTCTTCTCTGTCCAATGACAACTGCCAAAGAACCACTGATATGGACTTGCATGGAATGCTGCAATGAACTCCAGACCCTGGACTGAATCTTTCAGTCTCCAGTGTGCAGACACCCTCTGCACGCTTCCTCATCCAACTCTGTGACTGAATGTGGTAAGCCAATCTTGTCATTTCTTACACATTTGTAGATCTTGTGTTATATCTGTTTCTCTAGTAAAACCCTGACTGACGCAATTACACACCACACAGTTTAATTTTATAGACCATTCCCTTTTTCTATAGTTCAAGCACTATTTTGTATGAAGTACTTCCTGGACTCTACACCTTACCAGGTTGGGTTAAGGATTTAAAAGCTAGACCAGTTAAAAACATGGGTTCCATCTACATTCCCTTTGTTTCCTCTGCTTTTGTCTATTGTGTGCCTGGGAACACTATACTGAAACTAACTATTTTTCCTATTTTCTCATCCCTGCTACACAGTGTATCCCTTTGGGACAGAGACAGGTGTTCATGTTTGTACTTTCAGCTCCTAATGCAATATTTTGCCTTCAGACAAGGCTTGCTGAATTTTAGTGAATTGTTCTCTGGAACTTACCTGTCTGAATTCTAAGTGCTTATCATATTGGAAGTGATATCTGGATTTACATGTCTCATATTACTTGCTGTGCACTAGGAACGATGATAAAATATGGTGGTATCTTCGCTATGTCAGAGAAATGTGTGAAATTCTCTTTGCTTTCACTTAAGAGGTTGAAGTCACGCTGTTGAGCCCTAATTATTCTTGCAAATCAGACACTTCTTTATCAAAAAGTGTTTTTGACTCTAGAGTGAATTATTAGCCCATTAGAGTTTAGCTACAGCTTCTCTGTTCTGGTCCCAAAAGTTTGCCTTCTCTTTAAGGCGCTGGGTCATCACAGTTCCTTTCTAGACAGATATCTTGTCTTCTCTCTTCTTTTCCTTCTTCTCCAAATGCACTGTGGTGGAAAGGATCACAGATTCTGGGAGGGCTACCTAGCAATCTGATACTGATCAATCAGAATAATTAATTGTTGATGTTAATCATCTAACTCTTGAAGTCTGAGTCATTTTGAAGGCTAACTGGGTTAGCCCCTTGGACTCTATCTCTAAAAGGGTGGAGATGGACCTGGAAATTGCATAGGTTTGTAATAATTAAAAAACAGTCTAAGGTGTCTTCCTTAATTTATTCAGTTCATATGTCTCCCTTCTCTAAAGTCTTAAAGCAGTTAATATTCTGTACCATGAAATTTCTCAGTGATTATATATTGTTTGGTAGTGTTCACTCATTGTTTCTTGTGTAAGAATCTTATATCTGTAAATAGATTGTATAGTCTGTGAATTTAGGAAACATGTCTTTTGCTTCCTCGTATCCCAATGCCCACACATCAGCTCTTACATCCTGTAATTTTTTGTGCACCAAGGTGATCTGCCTAGCCTGTTTCTCTTCTCCTCCATCTCTAAAAAAACTATATTTAGAGCTCTGTTGTTTATGAAACATTTTGCTATATATTAGGACGTTTGGTTCTCATTTAGACTCTAAGAATTAAACTTTAAATTTATTTCCACTTCTGAGGATGAATCTGAACCTCAAAATCAAGAGTTTTTTCCAACCTGATCATAGCCATGCACCAACTTAAGTATTAGAACTTGAAAGGAAAGTAGAGCTAGTTCTTTTTCTTGAAACTTATGCTTTGATCATTTTCCTCATATCAGAGAAAATAATAACAAGAGAGAGAAAGAAAAATAAGGTATAGGGTGTAAGAAATTTTCACTATGTAGATACTTATTGACTTACGGTTTTTTTTTTTTTTTTTTTTTTTTGAGACAGGGTAATGCTATGCAGTTTAGCCTGGCATTGAATTTAGTAGGTAGCCCAGGCCGGTCTTTAACTCAAGTGATCCTCCTGCCTCAGCCCCCTGAATACTGAGATTACAGGCATGTGCCACCACACCCACCTTGATTTATGACTAGTTATGTCCTATCAAACCGGTTCATTGTAACTTGAAAATACCTTTAGTCAGTGATGCATTTAATACATCTAAGTTACTAATAGCTTAGTAACACAGTGCATTGTAGAGTACTACTTGTTTGTCTTGTGACCTCCAACCACTGGTTGCCTAAGAGATATGGCTGCTTGCCATTGCCCAGTATCTTGAAAGTATAGCATGAACTATCATTGCCCAGGAAAAGATGAAAAATGTAATAATAACTTCTATGAAGCATGTATAGATTTTGCACCAGTTGAGTCATCGTAGATTAGGGGTTATCTGTATATTAAATTGTTATGGCTAAGGGGAAGCTGTGCTATATAATGCTTACATAAAATAATTAGATACATAAAGTATACAAAAGTTACCTCTGGAGTAGTTACAAGTTTGTAGCACAATGTACACAATCCTACCTTTGAAGTGACATTAGCACTTTAACCCACAATCAACATATGAGGAATATCAATGCAACTCCCATTAAACTACCATTAGCATGTCTCACAGATCTAGAGAAAATGTTCCTTAAATTCATCTGGAACAAGAAGAGACCCAGAATAGCAAAAGCAATCCTGGGCAACAAGGACAAGTCAGGTGGAATTATAATCGGTGGCCTGAAATTATACTACAAAACTACTATAATAAAATCAACGTGGTACTGGCTAAAAAACAGACCAGAAGATCAATGCAACAGACTGGAAGACACAGACACAATTATAAACACACTCAGCCACCTAATCTTTGATAAAGGGGCCAAACAAAGTCACAGGAAGAAGATAGCCTCTTTAATAAATGGTGCTGGAAAAATTGGTTTGCCACCCACCAAAGACTGAAAATAGACCCGTCTATCACCATGCACCAAACTCAAGTCAAAATGTTTCACAGATTTCCATATTGAAACAGAAACAATAAATCTATTGGAAGAGAAAGTAGGTAAAAACCTTGAAGACAAAGGAGTGGGAAGAGAGTTCATGAACAAAAACCAAACTACCTGTGAAATACTTCAAAGAATCTCATCCTGGGATCTCACCCTACTGAGAAGTTTCTGCACATCTAAAGAAATCGCCAGCAGAGTAAAAGGAAAACCCACAAACTGGAAAAAAATTTTAGCTGACTGTCCCTTGGACAATGGTCTTCTATCTAGAACATATAAAGAATTAAAAAACATTAGCCCCTCCAAATTTAAAGACCCAGTGCAAAAATGAGCATCTGAGATGAATACACACTTCTCAGAGAAAGAAATCCAAATGCCAGTAAATACATGAAAAAATGTTGAACATCATTAGTCATTTGAGAAATGAAAATTAAAACAACACTGAGATTTCACCTCACCCAAGTAAGAATGGCTATCATTAAGAAATCAACCAATAACAAATCCTGGTGAGACTGTGGAGAAATAGGAACTCTCCACTGCTGGTGGGAATACCAACCGGTGCAACCAGTTTGGAGATTGGTTTGGAGATTCCTCAGCAAACTAGAGGTCCCATTCAACCCAGCTCTTCCCC
This sequence comes from Dinomys branickii, assembly GCA_004027595.1. Classification (NCBI taxonomy): domain Eukaryota; kingdom Metazoa; phylum Chordata; class Mammalia; order Rodentia; family Dinomyidae; genus Dinomys; species Dinomys branickii. Next base: position 71,117 of record PVLD010008935.1, read on the forward strand.
TTCTGGGTATTTCCCAGAAGATCTGAAAACATCGTATCACAGCGATATATGTGCATTCATGTTCACAGTGACACTGTAATTGCTAAATTGTGGAAGCAAACCAAATATCCATCCACTGAGGATTGGATAAAAAATTGTGGTACTTTTATATAATGGAGTACTACTCAGCTATAAAGAAAGATAAACTAGAGGCTTTTATAGGTAAATGGTTACAACTAGAGACCATACTCATAAGTGAAATAAATCAGACTTGCATGTGTAAGCAATGTATTGTCTCACTAGTGTAAGAAACTGAAAGAGGGAATAAAAACTAGGAGGCATGATAGACATTGTGAAATGAAAGGAAAATGATCCAAAGTAATGGGTAACTGGGGTGTGGGAAAGGAGAAGGGAAAGAAGGGGAAATCATGTATGTATGTATATACAGGATAGCTAATAGTCATACTACTATCTTCTATTGCTTTACTGAAAGGAACAGTTAATGATTACTTGTTTCATGATTATTGCATGTCTCTATTTGTTTTCCTGAGAAATCACTTTGAGGATATCAATACATAATACAACAACCATTGTTAATTTCCTACCACTTTGTCTGTAACTCTGTATTGTTTGTATTGTTCTTACACTATTTTGTAAATGGATGTCTGTTTGTTAATACATTTTCTTCCTTTATTTTTAAGATAAAATTAAGAAAACCAGAAAACTTACACAGTATAATCAAAAAGTACAGTCAACATTTAAGTTCTGAAGATATACATTCGAATACATATTACCATTAATTTTCCTTGAGATAGTCTGCTTTGCTTCGAGCACATTTATCCCGTCACTCTTGCCACTCCCACCATTCTGGGAGTCCTCTTTCCTGAGTGTCTGTAGTGGCACTGTCGTGGCTGCCTTGGTGTCCTGTATCAGTTCAAAGTTTACTTTCATGATCATTTTCACTTTGGGAAAGAGCCAGAAATCACGTGCTGCAAGATCCTCTGAGCAGGGTAAGCGAAGATACACCGTCATGTTTTCATGAGCCCGCCTTGCTGTTGAATGGCCCTCAGCGGCAGCACTCACCATAGTTTTGGTCACGTGAAGACTTGAAAAGGGGGCGTCTAGACTGCTCCAGAAAGTGGCAAGGATGTTGGGGTGTGTGTTTGAAGCAAGGGGAAAATATTTTGAGGAGATTAATGGCAATGGATCTTTAATTGCAATAATTTTTATACACAGTGTATTTTAATTACACCTTATAGATGTAAGTGTGATTAGCTTTCCTGTACCTCAAGACATCAACTACCTAGATCACAGCTCCTCACCACCATGTGAAAAGCAAAGGGTTTCTGAGAATAACAAAGTCTGCATACTCTGAGGTTTGTACAGTGTCTTCATATTCTTCCAGGGCTCGGCTGAGGCCTTCCTACTCGCACTTACCTGTGACGCACCCTTTGTTACCTGGACTGTCCCGTCTCACAGAACAGTAGAAACAGAACGGGGAAACTATGGGGAGCCCTGCTATAAACAGGCGCAGTAGTCATCATCGGTGACAGTAAAATATATGAGAGCAAAGCTAATGGCCATGAAGTCAGTTAGGCAGGAGGAAATAACTCAAATGTTCTATAGCATCATACAGAAATTATAGTCCCCAAAATCTTACTGCATATTTCAAAATGACTACAGGGGTTTAAAGGTTTTCAGCACATAGAATTGACAGTGTTTTGGAAACATGGAAATGCTACTTTCTCTATTTGGTCATTAGACATAAACATGTGCAAATATGTGTGAGAAAAAAATTCCAGGAGTTCAGAACCTTTCAGAAAAGAACACTGCGGTTAGAGTTCCACAACCCTGGTGCAGAAACTTTTTACCTACCCCACCATCCATCCATCTAGTCCATAATTTGCAAGAATTTAAGTGGCAGGTATTGTTGCAAGTCTGTACATATGACAATGGATAACCTGTGGTCCCTATTTCTTTGGCATTAAGTTTATTTGGGGACAAGAAATGAGTAAACAAAGAATTACACTAGAGTTAGGAAAAATGGTGCAGAAAAGATAAAGAAGAATATAGAGTGATGTATGTACTTGGTACCCTGGGAGCATAAAAAAGAGGGAAGGGAAAGTGATGGGGAAATTGGTAACAGAATATGTTCGGAGGTAAATAGAGATTTTAATTATATTAAGACCAAGATCGGAAACAGGATACGCAGATGAAGCCACAGCAGTGACAGTGGTGAATCTGCATAAACCTAAGCAGGAACAAAACAGGAGACTGATATGGGAGCCATTATTCCTCTCATTGTGTTTCTGAATAACGTCTCCCAGAGTTTGTCTTTATGGATTCTTATAGGCATGATGAAGTAACTATATTAATAAAGATGTGTGCCTTCTACAAGGACTCTTTCAGAAACAGAATTGGCCAGCTGTGTAGTGTAATTTAAAATGCCTGTAAAGTAGTTCTGCCTCTATCTCTGTAATCCTAAAGGGAATGATATTTTTAAAACATCAAAATCTTTAGTTTGGATTCATTTTGATCTATGCAGTTTAACATATTAATCTAGTAGTTAACCCATCTGCTAATATATATCTGAGTCCAAGGAAAAGAAATGGTTAGCATGCATGTATTGCTAGAAATGTTTGTGATGTAGAGAGAATATCACTCGAAACCAAGAGATGGTGATTTTTATCAGATTTGTTAATAACTTCTGGTAGAGCATCTGAGGAAATAGAAAGCCTTGAAGGTGACAATAAAAAGACTCAGAAAGAAAAGAACACTTAATATTAACACGGGTGTACACGTTAGGTGTAGCTTTCTTTGCAGGCAGGAGTCCAGATTAATCTGGCACACTGGAGCTGAGACCACTGTCCACACCTCTCCTACCCTTATACTGCTGCCATAGAGAGTAAAGAGAGACCCCTTCAACCCACTCAACATATACAAGGGTGATCTAAAGGCAAGGATAACGTTTAAGTAAAAAAAAATTACAGTAAAAAACATATTGTCATTGTTTGCCCTCAAATTACTGCCCCTCACTTTGAACACATTTCATAGTTCTTGCGCCTTCTGAAATAGTTCTGGAAATTCTCTTTCATGAGTACCACGTGAGGCGTGGTAACAAATATGATGAATGGTGCTGCTGAATGCAATTCAACAGAAAGATGGGCTTGAGAAAACATTACAGGGCGTCTTCACCCACCTTATTTACCAGATCTGCCATCATGCTGCACCACTAAAGACACTCACAGGAGAGGACTTCTATAACTGCATCAGAGAGTGCAAGGAGCATGGGATGAGTGTGTTCAAAGTGAGGGGAGTATTTTGATAGGAGCTAATGTCAACATGTCTTTTACAGAAACAATTAAAAATTTTTTGACATATACCATGTTTTTCAATTATATCTCACATGCATTATCTTATTCACATTATTTTCATGGTAAACTCTGGAGTTTGGGTCGTCTTTCATCTCCAAGCTTTGTTTTTCATAAGGGTCTACACATTCTTTTTCTGTTTCCTTATTCTACTCCTCTCCAACCATTGAAACTCTCCCATTGTGCTGTCTAGATTTCACAATTATACCTGGCAAAAATCCTTTCTTGTCAATTTCTTCTGTAAAATTTCTTTCACTCTATTTTTGTTTTTCCACTTTGAACCAGTCATTTGTGTGTCGTGTGAGGCTGTCCTGCATGCTGTGAGATATCCCACAGTGCTTCTGGAATTTACGTAGTACACACCAGTGGCTCACTTACTCCAGTCCATAGGCATTGCTGGACATCCAAGGGGGATGGGACATTCAGTGAAATAAAATGATCCCGCCTTAAATCCCTCTATACTAATGGCCCTGGCAGGTACCCAATGATAAGACTTTCACCGAAACTCTTCAAGATGTAGCTTCTTCTTTCCAACTTCCTCTTGCACTGCCTCACCTTAGCCCCACTACAACTGGGACGGAGAGAGTAGGTAATTACTTTGCTCTCGTTGTCACATCAGACCATGTTAATTGCTTCCTCTCTGACTTCTCAGGCATTTCAGTTTGACGTATAGTGTCATCAGATTACATCAGCCTGCACTTCTCATTGTGGTTTCATCTACTGATTTTATATTCTTCTCCTCTCATCTTTGCTTGATTATTTCAGCCCCTGGGTCATTGTATTAATGATTTGCAATTTGAGAACACATAAAAATGATTTTTCTAACACTCTGACCTTCAGTTTCTTGGATTCTGTTCCTCCAATGATGTTGTCTTTCACTCTACCTCAGCCTCTCTCCATGGAGATATCCCCTAAACATTCTAATTACTAATATCTGCAATTCTTTTCTCCATGAATTCAGTTCAAAGCCTCTTGTTCTCTCTAATTCATTCATTTTCCTTCCTTGAATTAATTCTGGACTGCTGAAAATTGCATGAGGCTAACTGGAATAAATGCCAATGAAGAAAATGGAATGGGAAGTAGAATACTCCAGGAGAAACTTCCAGTTGTAGTACAGGTCCTGTGATGGGGGAAGGCAAGGCAAGGAAAGAAGTTTGACAGAAAAACCCTTACATTGCAGGGCACTTCTAAGATAGTTTGGGGAGAAGTCACTGGGAACACTTTAGCCTCAGTTGCCTGTCAGAAGATTCCTGAAACTCTCAGAATGGCTCTGCTTTAGTGTCTGTCTTGTACTCAGTCACTGACATGGACTGACAGGGACTGACAGGGACTGTTGTTGGCAAGTTTGGCCCTAACAAAACAGGGTGATAGAATTCAAAATGTGGAAGCCATGGCTATTGGGTGCTTACATTCCTTATATTTGGAATCTGAGAAATGACTTTTCAATGCCCCACAGAGCCCCCATATGACAATCTTTACTCTTTTCTCCCCAACAACACTGAGAAATTCTGATGCATTAATCTCCCCCCTCAACTGTATCATGATACTCCTTTTCCCTTCTTATCCTGCTGATATTACATAGTCATTGTCATAACTTCCTTGTGTACTCCCATTCTCTCTCTTGCCTTTTTATACTTGACTAAAATTAAAACCATGGTTAACAACAATTCTTTGCCTACCCTATGACCATTCCCATGCCACTGCATAAGTCTGGCAAACAAGAAAAGCCATTTTTTTCTCCATCTTTACCTAATGATGTTGAGTCTTACTTTCCAAGGAAAATCATGACAATCAAAAGAAAGCTTGTATAGGTTCCCCCAAACACAATATTTGATACTTTCTTATAGGTTCTTTTCCAAGGTTAGCATCTCTATTTGCATGCTTGACCTAATTAAATTTTGTCTAGGACTCTTCTCCCTTGCTAACAATCCCCTGTCTCTCCTACAACATTTTTATCATCTGCACCTGGAGCATCTTCATCAGCATACAAAATTCTGTCATTTTTCTATTCCTTAAAATACAAGCAAGAATTTTCTAAATCTACATTTATTCTTTTCACGATCTTATTCCATTGTATGGCTTTAAGTTTCATCTAAATTCCATGAATTCCAAAATTTGTAGGTCTAATCCAGTCCCCCTCACTGAATTATACACTTGAACCTCAAGGCTGATTCGTTAATGTTTCCATACGCATGCCAGCAGGCTCTCCACAGGTGATCACATGCAAACAAAGTCCTGATTTACTTTCCAGAAACTTGTTTTGTCCCAATGCAACTGGGGCAATTCTGTTCCTTCAAAACATGTGAGTCACTTTGATTCCTCTTTTTGTCATTCCCTACATCCAGTTCATCCAGAAATTCTATTTACTGTCTCTTCAAAACAGTCACAATCTGACCATTTCTCTCCACCTTCCCTGAATCCACTCAGGCTTCAACACGTACCATACCTCATTGATAGAGTTTGCCGAAACGTCCGTTTCTATCCTTGTTCATAGTCTCTCCTCCAGAGAACCTGGGATCGTTTTCAAATGAATTTAATTGATATCAGACTTTGTCCAGACTAATGCAGTGACTTCTTTAAGTAGTCAGAGAAAAAAAAAATCAGTCTCTTCTCAGTTACCTCAGCCATTTATTCTGCCCTCCTTAACCCCCATTATCTTTATGCTCTTAACTCTGTGCTTTCACTCTGCTGCAGTCATTTCTGCCTTTTTGTTATCCCTTAAAATCCCAAGAAAACTTACTCCAGAGATTTGTGTATTGCTTCTTCTTATTGCCCTGTGCCTCATCTTTCAGGTATCACTTCCTTTATTTATTGTTCAAGTGTCACCTGCTGATTTGCCTACCAGGAAACGCTTAAAATTGCAACTTTCTCTTGCGACTACCCAATGGTCCATATCTTACAGTACTGATTCTTTCTTTTGTGCACATTCCAATATGCTATATAATTTATTTGCTTATTATGTTTATAATCTATTTTCCCTATTTGTTATGGTTTGTGCTTAGATGTTCCCCCAAAATCTCATGCGGTCATGAAGTTTTTTTGGTAGTTGGCTGAATCTAGAGTATGTGATTGATCTATAGTCCAATGCTGGGATTAAGGGTGTTAATGCTACCCCAATCCTGGCTCAAGGAGTCTGCATACAAAGTGAGGGATGGAAAGAGTTTAGTTTCTCTCTTATTGCTTTTACTGTCTTACCCTGCCATGAATGATTGCCCCTCCACCATGCCACTCCGCCTTGGAACCAGCCAATCACAGACTCAAACCTCTACAAACTCTAGGCTAAATAAACCATTCCTCCCTTAATTTTGGTCATCAGATATTTTGTCTCAGCAACAAGAAAAGTAACTAAGACACTATCCTTGGTAAAATGTAAGCATTCTCTTCATTGGCTGTTTTTCTTACTGATATTTCCCAACTACCTTGAATATTAGCCAGCATAGTAGGTTTAGTAAGCAACTGTTGAAGTAACAGACAACTAATAATAAATTGAACTTGCTAGACCTGTAAATTTTGCTTCATGTCATGTCAGCATGGGTCAGTGGTGTGTGAACTTTGTGTGTTTTTATGGCTGTCCTGAAGGATTTGTGACATTTTCATGTGTTCACATATTGAATAACAATTAAATGTATCACATTAGTCTGATAAGTATCAGAATTTTTCCACCTGAAGGAACACACAGGGATTCCTTTGCCCCAAACAGAATGAGCTGGTACAGCTGCAGCAGATGAATCAACACAGTTTAACAATCTTCAGAACATTCCTACTTCCACTGAGTCTAAGCCAACTGGACTCCAAACTTGCCTGAAGGGGTCAGGTAAAAATGAATTGTTCCAGCTGGCAAGCTAGGCAGTTATGGGCCCTGAGTTCCACATCAGGCCCTGGGCTGATGGCAGCAGGAGCTCTGTAAACTAAGCATAAAAACTTATCTGCCAAGAATCTTTCCTTATTTCTCTGCCCAGCTCTTCAGAAGCCATATTTAGATTTTAGGTCTCAAGAAGTATTGACCAAAGTGCGTTCCTGTGCCATGAATTAATTTTTGCAGATAGTCTCTGGGCAGGGTGCTGAGGAATGCCAATTAAGATTTCTTCCTCCAGTGTGTAACTGATTTCCTTCAAGCTTCTTCTCAGAAGGTTGCACACTGGGCAGATGAAGCAGTAAGTGTTGTGGTGTACACTAGATTTTAACGTTTGTTTCTTGCTTGATAAAATGGTTTAAATCCTTCTAAAGCCATAGTCCTGTGAAAGGGTAATGTGAAGTTCCATTAAGCAGAGGATGATTAAATTTGCAACTATGAGTGAAATTATTAGAATATTCCTTGGGAATATGCCATGGGAAGGCAAAGGGCAATTGCCAAGTTCTCTCTGAAGCTGCAAAGAAGTTACTTCCTAAAGCCAGAGTTAGGCTATTATTCAAGAAGCAGAGAGGGAGGGAGGTAGTTGAGGATTTGTTCCATCTCATTTATTTTACAGCACAACAACCTGTTGTTGCTGATGACAACTTGGACGTGAAAGGGAAAATGGAAATGAAAGAGTTGAACTTTGCTTTAGCATTATGGCGTTCATCCTCAGTACAACAGGAAAAATTGGCAGCTGAGGCATCTTAGCTGGATGGTTAGAACAAACATGAGTTGTTATAGTAACAGAAACTGAAGGATGTATTGAAGAAAGCAAGGGCTTTAGGATGGGAGTGCCCTTGTTTCTGTACTGGCTCTGTCCTTTATCCTTGTAAACAATTCTCTAAGACTCAACCCTTAGCTATTTCATGGGTGATATGGTAACTATTTCATAATGATTCGGAAGAATGAATTGTACTTTTAGAAGGCATGGGCAAAGTGAAGAACAAAACGCCTAATGCCAGTAAATTCTCCATGAAAAGAGATTATTTTTAAAACAGAGACAGGTATAACTGATATAGTTAATAAGGTAGAAATTATTTGTACTATTTTCCAAGCAATATATTATTCTTGTTAATTTTCTCTGTGTGTGTGTGTGTGTGTGTGCTTGTTTGTTTGTTTAAAGACTTTTTTGAGATAGAGTCTTGCAGTGAGGTTCATGCTGGCCTTCAGCTCACTGTGAGCATCTTGCCTCAGTCTCTCAGATGCTGGGATTATAGGCTTGCACTAGCACACCTGGTTTAACCTTATCAATTCACTAAGAATAGGACATTTTTTGCTTTTCATCATCCATATCCTATGGCTCACAGTTAGAGTGGGAATTCTAGTTATCTTTTACTGAGTTACCTTGCTTGTATTTCTATTTAACCTAAAATTTTCTGAGGTTGTAAAGGTGGATTGATGAAAAGAAAGCAAAAGACTTATTTCCACGTGGAGGAGTGGATTTACACAGAAGCGTGTAAAAGTGATCATTTCTCTCATAGAGTTGCCAATACTTGAGAGAATCAGATTAAGATTTTCCACTACTCTTTAGCTAAAAAGTACCTTATTGCTCCAGTCTGCATGAGTTTGATAACAATAATGAACATGAAACAAAGTAAGCTTGCTTTATGTTCAAGCATTAATATGAAAATGTCAGTTTAAATTACAGTGGTACCTTGCTTCACACTTAGTGTGTTCTACAGCTATAGAATGTATGGACACGTTTGTATTTGTGTGGGAAAGACGAGCATGGTCATGTTTATCACCTGATGCAGGGTTTCCAAACAAAAGCCAAATTTTACCAAAAGCTTCTGTTTGGAACAAATTGTTTGCAAACAAAAGCACTTGCTAACTTAGGTACCTCTACAATCTGTTTAATTAAAAAGGAAAATTTGAGCAGTTTCTTTCCCTTTCACAGTATCTATTGTGCCTTTTGAATTTTATTTATTCTTTCATTGTCTTACTGTAGGGAGACAATGTGATATTTACACATGTGGGTCTGATTCATTTCACTTATAAGTATGGTCTCCAGTTGCATTTACTCACCTATAAAAGCCTCAGGTTTATCTTTTTTTATACCTGAGTAATACTGAGGGAAAGGGGAAGAAGAAGAGG
>PVLD010008936.1:0-80450 GCA_004027595.1 Dinomys branickii
ATGTTTATAGCAGCACAATTTGTAATAGCTAAAATGTGGAAGCAACCCAAGTGTCCATCCACAGAGGACTGGATTAAAAAATTGTGGCATTTTTATATAATGGAATATTATTCAGCTATAAAGAAAGACAGTTTTGGGGACTTTGTAGGCAAGTGGTCAAAACTGGAGTCCATACTCATAAGTGAAATAAATCAGCGGTACATGTGTAGGCAACGTATTGTATCACTGGTGTAAGAACCTGAGGGTGGAATATGAACTAAGAGACATGAAGATTCAAAAGCAAGGAACAGATGGGACGAGGGAAAGGAGAAAAGAAAGAGGCAAAAATGTATGTATGTATATATGTAGATACATATGCGCAGGAGGGCTAACATGATTCTACTATTGTATTATATCACTTAATGCTAAGGAATAGTTGATGACAGGTTATTTGATCAATCTTGTATGTCCGTATGTGTTATCCTGAGCACACACTTTGAAGATATCAATTTGCAAAGCAGCAACTATTGTTGGTTTTCTGATGCTTTGTCTATAATTCAATTCTGATCTTACTGTTATTGTACTACTTTGTGCCTCTTTGTTAATGCTTTGCGGTTTTTTTTTTCCTGCTGTTGAGATGATTAATTGTTTGACCAATTTCGCATGTCTGTATTTGTGTTCATGAATATACACTTCGAAGATATCAATAAGTAAAGCAACAACCATTGTTGAGTCCATGTCACATTACCTGTAAATCAGTTTTGACTGTACTCTTTCTTATGCTACTTTGTGTCTGTTTGTTAATATGTTTTTGTGCTTTTACTTTTAAAATAAAATTTTAAAAAAGAATAGAAAAAAAAGATAAACAAAACTGCAAAAACTTCTCACATAAAACATTAGCTATCTTATACTAGAGTTAAACACTCAGTAGAGTGAACAATTAATATCTTCTGTATCCTTGCAAATTAACTTTCAAAGTTCAATATTTAAACTCTCCTTATTTTGTAAGACTGGCCTATGCTATAGGAATATATAGAAATATTGTCCAGAAAAATAATTTCTCTGAAATCAAGAAAATAAACACCAAAAATAACTTTCCTAAAACACTAAATGTAGGAGAAAGTAAGTCAGTTTTATCAAAATGATGAACAATATTTTAGTTAAGTATTTTTTACCAAGAATTTCTATATAAAACATAGTATCTCATGGAAACTTTACAAGTTATACCATGTTCTATAAGATATTGCTTTTTCTATATGATATTGCTTTTTTCTAAAAATAGTGGATGTTACCATATACCATCATCACAAATGTGCACATGTAGATTATTTCTTTAAATGAACTTAATGTAGTAGCAAAAATTAGTATATTTATACTAAATTCCCCCATACTTTTCTGTTTACCACCCAGATAACTTTATTCCAACTTTTAGGAAATACATGAAATATGTTAAGAAATTAATGAATCATCTCCAAATAACTGAGACAGCAGTACTTCAAAAATCACACTACTTTACTCCTTCTGTCTGCAACCAAAGAACCCGGAGCCAAGTAAAACATCAGGGAATTTATTTCATTGCTACTCATCTGTGTCTTTTGGACAGTGATACTAAACTTTGCACATGTCTTACTTGTTTGATAAGCTCCATATTGAATAACATTTTTTTAAAAAATAAGCAATGAAAATTATTGTGTAATTGAATACACAATTTGCTGTTGGAATTCCTTTGTCAAAATTATCTAATCAAACAAGCTATGTATTCTAGAATAATTTTTATCTTATTGTTTGAGAGATGTTGAATCTCTCAACTCTGGAAGCACTAAGAAGAATTTTAAAATGTTGTCACCAAGCCAAAATAATACCGGAACAATTCTTTCTGTAGTCTCGAGCCAAGGAACATTTTCCATTTTATAACTCATTCCCCAAATGTATGATCATACCTCTTATACATGAAAACAGAACAATAGGTTCTTAAACATGCTCATGGGCAGTTTTTCCCCAGGGCAAGTTTACAGGAGAGTGTGGACTGCTTCAGGAATGATTTTCATTGCTCGCCCCATCTGTTCTCAAACGCCTATCACCAATTGCATTAAAATGTGCAGAAATAAACCTCAAATGATGAGTTTATTTGGAAACTGTCTCCATTTGAACACCAAGCTTTCCAAAACTCCCACTTCAAGTGGGCTTTAATGTTTTTAAATCTTTATATGCAATATTTACTTTGGAGAAATTGGTTAGAAAGCTTTTTATCCATTGCAGTATGCTATCACTGTGAGTTTAACAAAATTAAAAATATCCCTCCCTAAAATGACTTTCTTCAGCTATAGATTGATGAATTTATTCTATTCCCATGGGAAAACTGTGAATTCATGGACAATGAGGACATTCTGGGACTTTAGTCACTGAGTTACTGGAAACGATGGAAATGAAAGAACCCACATCAACATTATGATTCTCAGAGCAGTCTCCATTTAGACTAGCAGATAACTTTTCTGCCAGGGAAGAAACAATTTCTACATTAAAAGTAAAATTTTTCTTTAAGAAAACTTTGTTATAAGTGGTTAATAATATACTAAATCTATCCCAAAAATTAAATACCTAGGAATCACTCTAATGAAGGATGCAAAAGACCTCTACATTGAAAACTACAGTTCTCTGAAAAAGGAGATTAAAAAGGATATCAGAAAATGGCAAGATATCTCTTGGTCTTGGGTAGGAAGAACCAAAACAATGAAAACAACCATACTTTCATAACTGATATACAGATTTAATACAATTCCAGTTAAAATTCCTACAGCATATCTCACAGGATTAGAGAAAACACTCCTAAAATTCATTTAGAACCAGAAGAGACCTAACATACTTAAGGCAATACTGGGCAATAAAGGCAAGGCAAGGGGCATCACAATCCCTGGCTTGAAATTATACTACAAAGCTACTGTGATTAAAGCAGATTTGCACTGGCAAAAAAAAAAAAAAAGACCCAGATATCAAGGGAACAGACTAAAAGAGAACAGAAACAACTCCAGACGTATTCAGCCACCTTCCATTTGACAAAGGAGTCAAACACCTACACTGGAAGAAAGGTAACCTCCTTAATAAATGGTGCTGAAAAAACTGGCTCTGCACATGTTGAAGATTAAAATTGGACAGATATCTTTCACCATGCACTAAACTAAAGTCAAAATTGATCAAAGATCTAAATATTAAGACAGAAACAGAAAACCTGCCAGAAGACAAAATAGGTAAAACTCTTGCAGACTTTGATGTAGGCAAAGATTTTATGAATAAAACCTCAATCACACAAGAACTATCACAAAGAATCAACAGCTGGAATCTCATCCTATTAAAAATCTTTTGTACAGCGAGAGAAACCACCAGCAGAATGAAGACACAACCACAATATGGGAAAAATGTCTGCCAGGTGATCCGCAGACCAAGGGTTACTATTGAGAACACATAAAGAACTGAAAAGGATATGATCTCTCAAATTGAAAGGCCCAATCCAAAAATGGGCATCAGAAATAAATACACATCTTTCAGATAAGAAATACAAAAAGTAAATAAATACTTGAAAAAAATGTTCAACATCCGTGATCATTCAAGAGATGCAAATTAAAACAGCACTGAGCCTCCATCTCACCCTGGAGAGAATGGCTATTATCAAGAAACTGACCAATAATAAATGCTGGAAGGGCTGTGAGGAAATAGGAACCCTTCTCCAGTGTTGGTGGGAGTGTAGACTGGTACAACTACTGTGGAGATAAGTGTGGAAATTCCTCAGAAAATAAGAATTGGAGGTCCCATTTGAACCATTTATTTCCCTCTGGGTATCTTCTCAGAAGAATTAAAAACCTCATACTACAGTGATATATATGAACCCATGTTAATAGCAGCACAGCTTGTAGTACCTAGATCTTGGGAACAACCCAAATGCCCTTCAACCAAAGAATGGATAAAAAAGATGTGGTCTTAGCTGGGCATGGTGGTGCACCCCTATATTCTCAGCACTTAGGAGGCTGAGACAGGAGGATCCTTGTGAGTTCAAGGCCAGCCTGAGCTGCATAGCAAAATCCTGTCTCAAAAAAAATAAAAGAAAAATATGTGATTTTTTAAAAATAATGGATTATTACTCAGCCATAAAGAAGGATAAACTGGCAACTTGTATAGGTAAATGGATACAACTTGAGCTCATATTCATAAATGAAATAAACCAGATGCAAATGTGTTAACATCTTATTGTCTTCCTAATGTGAGAAGCTAAGAGTAAATGAGAGTAAATGTGATGAAAAATGTATAATAGATATTGTAAAATGGGAAAAAAATTCAAAAGGAAAAAGCAAGTGTTTTAGGGAGATGGGAAAAAAGAAGGAAGAAAAAAAAATATATATATATGATAGTTAAGATAATGATACCGGGGCTGGGGATATAGCTCAGTGGAATAAGCACCTGCCTAGCAAGTGCAGGGTCCTGAGTTCGATCCCCAGTACCGCAAAAAATAATAATAATAATAATAATGATACCACTACTTTCTCTTAGTTAATTGAAAAGATAAGTGTGTGTTAATATTGTTTAGACAATTAAATGCTGATATCTCATCCTCTGAGTAACTAAGTTAAAGATAACGATATGCAGTGTACTAACAATTGATACCCTCCTGTCATACTGTTTTGGAATTTTGATTTTTTTGCTTTTTGCCATTTTCTTTAAAATAAAAACAAGATTCCAAATCCAAGAAAATGGCATCTACATAATGAGGTATATAAGGTATAAAATTGGAAAATTAACTGAGGAACAACCATGTTGTAAGACTGTACAGTTTCAAGCATACCAAGTACCAACTGTACGCTTTCCTTCTTTGAGTTGTGTAGCGGGTTTATATTGAATTAACTTCATTTTCAGCACATCATTTGCAAAATCATCATAGAAAGATGCACCTCAACTACCTAACTTTTGTATGCATGCAAATGTTTTGAAAATGTATATACTATCCTAGTTTATTGCTGATATTTGTACATAATGCAAATGCATGCATCAGTGGAGTTGTCCAGTGATTATCAGAGGATTGTTTTATTGACAATATGTGATAACACATATTAATATGAATACACTTATCAGCAGACTATAGTAAATGAAAACAGCATTAAAATGTCTCCAGAATAATATCAGAATCACACGTCTTATGGCCATAGAGCACAAAATACAGATTGGGACATGATAAAAACTGGGCTCTGAAAAGTCACTTGGAGACTTTAAATTTTCTTTATTCCTGATAATGCAAATTATAATTACATTAGCTAGGTATGCTATCAATGTGTTTATTCTGATTAACTATCATAAAATTACAGTACTAGAGATATAGCTCAGTGGCACATCACCTCTGTGGAAAGCACAAGGTCTTAAGTTCAATTATGACATTTAAAAAAAAACACAAATAGTCAAAATTAACCAAAATGTCTATAGAGCTTTACTGGTTAGGGTAGATCAGTTTACATGCAGCAATAAAAAATGAATATTGAATGAGAGTCTCTCTATCACACAAAATATTTTGCTAAAATTAAAAGGATTAACAATCATAAAATTAAAATGTTTGAAAGCCATGTGTGGTGGAATTCAACTGTAATTCCAGCACTTAGGAAGCTGAGACAGGAGAACTGTTGTGAATTCAAGGCTACATAGTAAGTTCAAGTTTCATCAGAATTACATAGTAAATCCTGTTTCCAAAATCAATAAAAATGTAAAACTCTGGATACCATTGAGATCAAAGGATAGTGTGAGTTGTGCAATAAAAATATGTACTACATTCAAAATTATAAAGGATTTAGAACATTTTCCTCTAGAATGAGTAAGGCAAGTAATAGACTTGATTTTATGGATGTACATGTTAAGAAAGCTGAAGAGTTTGGAAATTTATTACATATTAGAGATATCAGTTACTACAAATTGTGAAGCTTTGATGATGACCTTACCTATCAACAGACGGATAGATTTAACACTGTGGTATGTATACAGAATGAAGTACTACTCTGACATGAAAAGAAAAAACTTGAGGCATTCACAGACAAATGGATATATTCAGAGCCCATAACATTAATTGAATTAAATCACTTACACAAGTTTAAATATTACATGGTTTCTTTTATATGGAAAACTCTCCAGAAATATGGATAAAGAAGAAAATAAAAGATAGGTAATGGGAAGCAGAGCGTTCTCTTTCAAATGAGTGGTGCAGGGAGTGAACAGGGAGAGGAAAGAAAGAGGACAAAAATAGCTCTTCAATGTCATGACCTACCTCTAAAACACATGGACTGGAAAGCCTATGATCTTTTCTATATCTTTTAGCTCAGCCTCTTTTATTGCATTTCTAACTGTATAAGCCTGACTAATTAAAAGCAACATTTGATAAACTCTCAAACGCTTTTGCTTTTTGAAATTCTCTGTTGTTACATTTAATAATGTTTTCCTACTACTTTAAAAATAGAAAAATCCCTACTAAGATACTCCCACTAGCCATGATATGATTCAACCTTGGTGACCACCAAGGGAAGAATGAATACATAAGTGTGGTATATATACAAACTTGCTCGCTTTTTAGTCATTAAAAATAAAATATTATCATTTATGGAAAGATAAATATAATTAGAGGGCATAATCCTATACAAAATTAGCTAGGTAGATAAGAACAAAAACTGCATGTCCTCAGTGCTATGTGGAAGGAATAAAAGCTGATTTCATAGGCATGGAGACTAGGATAATCATCTCCAGAGGTAAAGGTGCAGGGGGACAAGAAGGTTTTATAATAGGTACCAAAATACAGTTGTATAGGGGGAATGATTTCTAGTATTCCACAATGTTGTGTATATATATATATTTTTTGTAAAAATCATAACAAATGAGTTCAAAGTTTCCTAACAAAAATGATAAATATTTAAGAAGAGAGGAAAATGCCATTGATTTTTATATTGGTGCATGAATTAATGCAACCCCAGCCATTACAGCAAATTATGAATATATGCTGACTTTGACCAGTTTTGTGCATTCATTCTATAAAAAAGTGAACAGGCCATGTTTTAACTTTCCTATACCTGAAACAAAATAGCTGATACCCACAACTTAAAGAAGGAGGGATTTATTTGTCTCACGGTTTCAGGAAATTTAGTTCATGTTCAGCTGGCTCCAAGATAAAAATATCAGAACAGATAGGAATGGTGGGTCAAGTCTGCTGTTTTTATTGGAGCCAGGAAGGTGACCAGGGACACGGTGCCGGAGAGGGGGGAGCCGGGCACCATTCATCGTACCCAGTGTTACACCTCCCTTACCCATACCAGAGGTAAGGGTGAGGAGCCTCCAACATTACATGTGACTCCTTTGTGGCCAAACTTTAAACTTTTCAAATTTTTCTAATCTACTTTTTGCCACCAACTCTTACTATAGAACTGGCTAAAAATAGTCATTAGTATTTATGTGTCTTTATGCTCCATAGCCAGTGAAGTCCTCTTTTCCAATGGACACATCCTGAGCCTCGCCTTTACTGTCTTCATTCCTGCAGGAATCCTGGCTCTCTGAGTTCCAGCTCAACCCATCCATCAGGATGTGCTTACAACATACTGGAGATTCAACAATCCCCTTCCCCAAGGTTTTTCAAATACTTCCAGCAAGGAAGTTCTAAATATTTCTAAATTTCATGGACAGGTGCAGTCATAGCAACAACCCCACTCTTTTTTTAATTTTTTTTTTTTTTTAGTTTTTAAAGTATAAAAGAAAAAGAACAACAAAAAAGAGGACAACATCAACAAAGACACAAAGTAGCACAATAACAGTACAATCAAAATTGAATTATAGACAAAGCCACAGGGAACCAACAATGATTATTGCATTACATATTGATAACTTCAAAGTGTATGCTCAGGAAAACACCTATAAACATACAAGATTGATCAAACTAGCAGTCATCAACTATTCCTTACCATAAAGTGACGTAACACAATAGTGGAACCATGTTAGCCATCCTGTACACATGTACATACATACATACACACATAATTTCCCTCTTTCTTCCTTCTTTCCTTTCCCTCCCATCTGTTCTTTACTTTTGAGCAGATTTCCTTCACACCTCTTAATTTATATTCCCACCCTCAGGTTCTTACACCAGTGACACAATATGTTACTTGCATATGTATCCCTGATTTATTTCACTTATGAGTATGGTGTCTAGTTATGACCATTTGCCTACAAAAGCCCCAAATCTGTCCCTCTTTATGGCTGAGTAATATTCCATTCTATAAAAATGCCACAGTTTTTTAATCCAGTCCTCTGTGAATGGACATGTGGGTTGCTTCCACAATTTAGCTATTACAAATTGCACTGTTATAAACATGGGTACACATATATCATGGTGATATGATGTTTTCAGATCTTCTGGGAAAATACCCAGAGGGGAATAGCTGGTTAGAATGGAACCTCTAGACCTAGTTTGCTGAGAAATCTCCAAACTGCTCTCCACAGTTGTTTCACCAGTCTGCAATCCCACCAGCAGTGCAGAAGAGTTCTTATGTCTCCACAGCCTCACCAGCATTTGTTATTGATTGATTTCTTAATACTGGCCAATCTTACTGGGGTGAGATGAAATCTCAATGTTGTTTTTATTTGCATTCCTCAAATGACTAAAGATGTAGAACATTTTCTCATATATTTATTTGCCATTTGTATTTCTTTATCTGAGAAGTGTGTATTCATCTCAGATGTCCATTTCTGGATTGAGCCTTTGAATTTGGACAGGTTCATGTTTTTTAACTCTTTGTGTGTTCTAGATAGAAGACTTTTGTCCCAGGAACAGCCAGCTAGGATGTTTTTTCCCAATTTGTAGGTTTTCTTGGTACTTCGCTGGTGATTTCTTTAGATGTGCAAAAACTTTTCATTAGGATGAGGTCCCAGTTACTGATTCTTGGAAGTGTTTCCCTTGCAGCTTGATTTTTGTTCATGAACAACCCCAGTCTTGGTACCAATTTTTGCACTTGTCAGCATTTTGATTGCTAGGGACAGAGCATGTGAGAAGAAACGTGGTGCACAGTTTCTGAGGATTTAGTTCTGTTTGCATGGCTCCAGGGCAGAAACATCATGGAGGAAGGGTGCAGTGAAACAAGGCTGCTTAGGTCATTGTGACCAAGAAGCTCAGTAAGAAAACAACACAACAGGGGAAGGAGTCAGCGACCAAATATAGTGTAAGACACCACACTTCCATGCTACACAGACACATCCACAATTGTGCTTTACTGATTTACCAGGCAGCTCTCAAACCAATCAAGTTAATGATTAAGTTTGGATACCACAAATTATGAGGTATGATTTCTGTACATTTCTGCATATATACTTCAGTATTCCTAAATCTTAAAAAAATATTAATTTTGGGGAAAGTTCATATTTTATTTTACACAGAATTATTTTCTTCAAATACTTGAGGAACTTCAACTCTTTAAACTTCATTGCATCAACTTCTAAATAATATGCAGAACATAGTCTCAATGAAGATCAGGTAAGAATTTTTGGTATTCGTGAATGGGAACAATAAAACTTTAGTATAAATACGTCCTGAAAGGGTCACTGACCTGATGCAAGTTTGTAAGGCAGATATCCCTGTTTTATTTAGTACTTCTCCAATTAACCAACCTGTCAATTCTACAAATTACCCAACCTAACAACTAAGCATTTTGAAATGTTTGCCTAGGAGAACTTTAGGAAAACAAGATAATTCCAATTTTAAAAAATGAATGGTTCAAATTTTAGCACGGATATGAGGTAAATTCACCTTATTCTTTGAGATAAATCAAAGTGATTCCAACCCTCATGGCAAATGTTATGAAACGGTCAGTACCCTACATAAGGTGATGGTCAGTTTCCTAAGGAGCAATGTTTTCCTGCTGATTTCTTGTTTTGTTTATACTCAATGTCTTTTGTGTTTTGAATACTGGAACTCTTCCCTTCTATTTGGCCTGCATTAGTCAATCTTCTTGATACTTGCATTAATTTGCATCAAAATAATGGACTAATTTTATTTTTAATGAGTAAGTATGACCTCTTGTTAAAATTCCTATTGAACTTTAGAAAATATTTAAATCTGTCTTTCTGTATCCCTCAAAAGGATATTGAACACAATCTAAGGCCAGTCAGACAATCAGATGTCCTAAAGTAATAAGGATCATGTTAATAATTCATACTATCTTTCTTACCTTTACCTAACATTTTCAAAATAGACTAAAAAATTGCAAGAAATATACTTTTCCATAATTATTCCTACTCAACATAGCACATTATGAATATTTCTAATGACTTAAAATAGAAATAACCGTTTAAAATGAGAACAAAATTTCAAGTTCTTTCATATTCAGTACTAAATAATACTATCACTCACATACATAGTTATCAACTTAATTGAAAATATTGTTTCAAATAAGTTTGATTCTTAAATAAATATCTAACATAAACTTTCTTATAATAAAATTTATCAATGATTTGTTGGAAAATCAACAAAATATCAAAAAAAATTTATAAGAATACTCAAACCAATGCTGGAAGTGTTGGTTTTATATTTTCTAAATCTAAAGTTTTTCAAGGGTGGCCTCCAGCAGGAAGAAACAGTCATCAAAGATAAAACATAGCAAAGCATAATTATCTGCACTAGACATGGAACTTTCTACAAATTGCTTAAATTTTCAGTTTTATAGTTTATGAATAATAAAATTGATAGACAGCACATTAAAATATAAAATGAGCTCCATGACCAAGCATTTTAGTTGTTCTTTTTATTTCATTATTTTTCCAAATTTTTGAATTTCATAACAATTGCATTATTATACATTCATTGTTAAATGCATGCCAATGTAAAAAAATTATAAGAAAGCATTCCAGTTCACAGAATGGTATATATTAGGCCTTAAGAACAAATAGAATCATTTAAGTAAGGTTAGAATCTACCTGGGTATACTATTGTATCCAGCAGTCTATTCATGCTGAATTCCTCTTGCCCAAAAGCAATGATGAGAGAATGCTACTCAAAAATATATATAATATAGCATTATTTTAAGGCACACATATATGAAATATTTGTAAAAATTTATCAAAATGGTAACTATATAAAAACGTTAAATAATACCAAAAGGGCTGATATGGTAGAGACCGGAAGAACAGCAAGTTTAAAGCCAATACACTAAGCAGCTCTCTGAACATGTTATAGAAAAGACAAGATAATGAAATGGGAAAAAATAAAGAAAGAATTCATGGAAAAGAAAAAATTATTAAAATAGAAAATAAAAGAAATAGAGTCATGAAAACAAAAACTATTTCTTAGAATATACTAAACTTGAGAGATCTCTGGAGCAAAGCTTTTAAAAAGAGAAATATGTCAGCAATATAACTCTACTCAGATATTTAAAGTGTAATGTGGGCATGTTATAAACACCTGCATGCCAACAAATTTGAAATGGACTGTGACCATTAATCATGATATGTGAATTTGACTGAATTTTAAAATGCCTAGATGAATAATCCACCCTTCTGATAGTGCCTCTAGGAATTGTCCAGAGATCATTGGCAGGTAGGCCACCAAACTGTGAGTGGAAGATCCACTCCATTTGTGGGTAGCACCAAACAATAAGCTTGTAACTTTGATGTAATAAATGGGGCAGACCTCACACATTTTCAAAGAACTCATGTCAGTTTGATCAGGTGTCTTTTTATCAGCAACTTCGGACATTAGTTTTCAGTTTTTTAGTCTTTGAATGCAGATTCATATCAGAAACTCTCCCATGAGTATCCAAGGTCTTAGCTTTGTATTCATGCTGTACCTTTAATCGGTCTTGTTCTATGGCCTCCATATTTTTCAGCTTAACTGCTACTACTTCTGTCTCTCCAGAGTGCAGATGGCCATTATAGTCTCTCCTGCCTGAGAACCTGTACATCTACCTGATAAATTCCCTTCCATATTACACATATATTTTTTATTGATTCCATTCTAGAGAAATATAAACAGTAGATGGATAAATGAACAGAAAACATACTTTAAAAAAGGAAGGAAGGCTGAGTGTGGTAGCATACATCTGTAATTCTAACCCCTGGGAGGCCGAAGCAGGAGGATCGCCATGAGTCTGAGGTCAGTCTGGAGTACATAAGCGAGTTCAAAGCCAGCCTGCATTGCATAATGAGACCCGATCTCAAAACATTCCAGAAAAAAAAGGAAGGGAAAGAGGAAAATGTGATGGGTTTATAAATTAATAACTTACTATTTGTATCACTGTATTGTACCTGTAACTTTTGCAATTGTAACTCTGCTTCAGTTACTTTCTCACTGAATGGACTGGACACAATAACTGATACCCACAACTAAAAGGAGGAATAGTGTTTTCACCCTTGTTGGCTGCCTCGTAGCAGTAATGACCTGGTGGAAGAGTCTGACAAGGAAGCTGCTTATAGCTTGTCAGGAAAGAGAGAAGGGAGGGTTCAGAAGGGAAATATACCCTTCTAGGTCATGCCCCCAGTGACCCAGGCTAACTTCGTCCTTCCTGCTAGCAACACACTCAGCTGCTGAATTCGTTAGTGGATAAATGCCCTCATGAGTATAGCGCCCTTATAATTTCACCACCTTCAAACATCTGTGGCATTTGGAGACATACGCCACAGCCAAGCTCTAACGGCCCACTAATGTCTTTCCAAAGACCCATGTTCATCTATTTAGACAAAAGGCCTTTAGTCCATCTGTGTCACCAAGTTTTTAACAGTTCCAACATTGCTAAAGTGTCTAAATGCAAAATTTCCTCCAAGACTCAAAGTAAACACTTATGAGCCCATGAAAAATCCAGAAGAAATTTTAACACGGCCAACAGATAAAGCAACAGGGTAAACATTCTCATTTCAAATGCAATAAATATGGATAGAGGAAGGCATAGAACACAAATAAGACCAAAACCCAGAAAGGAAAATATTAAATACCACAACTCTCACGTTCTGTACTAAGGGCAAACTGTGGTGAGATAGAAACCAAAGAACTTGGATGGCCCCGCCCCACAGTGGTGCTGATTACAATCATCCTGGCCTCTCTCTTGGGTTCTTCCTCCCTCTGTCTGTGGCCTTTCTCATCAGATGTTACATGTTTTTGGTAGATCCATCTTCCTGATGTCTCCATTTTATTCTCACGGCTTTTGCCCGCATTATCATAGCTTCTTACACTGCCCTCTCAGAGGTAACCTGGCTTGTCGCCCAGGAATTTTTCCTAAAACTGGTGGAAGCCTCTCTGATCTCACAACTCTCGCAATCTCCATGCCTGTAAAACCAGTACTGTGTGAATGACAACAAGGTCTGCTACCAGCTAGAGTGGTAGCCAGCCCCCACTGGATCGTGGCTTTAGAAGCTCTGAGTACCTGGACAATGGAAAGCTTTGTGAACAAAACCCTTTGGGAACCAAGCCCCTGCCTAGCTCTTCTCAGGCAGGGTTCTCTAGAACTCCATTCTCACAGCAGTCTTCCAAAAGAGTTTACTTTTATTCTTTTGCACCCTTGCCCCACTGAAGGATGTGGTCTTGCTGATTCATAAGGTGCCATCAAGATATCTTTCCTATTGCCCTAATTAAAAGCACATGGCTTCAATTAAATGCTAATTTTTAAACAACCGTTATCCCAACTCCTCTTTGTCTCAAATTTAGATTTACAGATTCCTATTATACAAGTGCTTCTTTTTGGGAGAAAGAAAGTTTTAAAATTATTTAGTTCCCCTTTTTTGATCTTAATTGTTATAGCACATATGGATAAAATCAACAAGCATTACCCTACCCTTAATCTCAGTCTACTGTAAAGTCACAGGACAAAAGCAAAACATAGACAAATTTATTGCTTTAGCATAACACACATGGCTTTGAGTCCAATTGCCAGTGAAGTTACAGCTCCCAACTGTGATCTCTTGGGCCTGGGTTTTCCTACCTGCATTTCTACCACCATTCTGTTCTTCTGAGCCCTGAATAGAATCTCCCTTAAACCTCAGCTTATAACATAGTAGGTTTTTAGGTGGCATCTCCAAACCTTTACAAACTCCTCTCATGAAACAGTTCCAAAGACTTCTAAACTGCATGCTCAAATGCACTCATGGCAATTAAAACAGTTCCCTGGTACTAAAATCTGTCTCAGTCATTTCTGATTTCTTGGACATAGTTCCCAATACCCATGACTCAAAGGAGCAAAGGTTTATTTTGGCTCATAGTTACAGTTGCTTTTTGGCTGGAGCCAAGGCAGAAGTGGTATAGTAGAAAAGATTGGCAGAAGGAAGCTGCTCATGTCATAGGCCTGGAAACAGAGACAGAAAGCAGGAATCACGGAGGAAAATATCCCATTCCAGGTCACATCTGCAGTGATCTGGCCCTACCCAGGCCCCACCGAACAGTACACTTAGCTGCTGAACTCATTAGTGGGCGAACTCACTAGTAAGTGTAATATTGCCAAAGTCAAATAACTTTCCAAAAATATGAGACTTTGGAGGGACATAGCATATCTAAACTACAAATGTTGTGTATTTTGTGCAATAGTCATAAGGGAAATATGTGCATAGACATATTTTTGTATAGTTAATATAATTCAACATTTAATAAAAAAAGAAAATTAAAAGCTGAAGAAACCCAAGAAACAAAAGCAAATTATATGATTATTAAAACAGTGAATGACATCATGGAATCCACACCACACAGTGTTCATAGTTGTATGGATTTACAAACTGTGTGCTTTGCTTTCAAAAACTTATGATGGAATGTGTTAATTATAACACTCTGACTTGTAAGGGATTGTTAAATGATGTTGCCCATCTATTCTGGAAAGAGGAAATTCTTAAAAATCCTTTTAAATAATGACATGTGTTTTGCATGATAAAAGAGAAGTAAATAAAAGTCTTTGTAAGGTAGAGTTCCTTTAAGCTGATTTATCAAAGTCAGTTTACAAATGTTCATATTTTACAAATGTTCATATTTTACATAAAGTTATAGACTTGTAGAAAAGTACTGAAGTACATTGTCTCCATTACACGTATAAGCAACGCGGTTTCTGTACAACAGGATTGAGAGTAGGAGTAAATAAGGAGAAAAGTAAATCCTTAAAAATAATCATGTATTATATAAACTAATTCATGTGAAGTTAATTCTAAATTAAATTTAATATCATTATATTAAAGGGGTTTTATAAGAATTTGTAGATTATGAGTGCACAAATTTAAAATCTCAGTATGCATATGTATACTTTGGTGTTCACGTTTATAAGAATGAGAAGAAAATTGTGGAGGGATACACAATAGTATATTAACATAAGATTGTTGAAACATGGAAAATCGAAAGGGACAGATCAATCCATAATCTATTTATGATTAAATTTTTGGAAACTATGTTAACTTTTCCTTTCTTGGATAAAATACCTGCACAGCTCATTGGAAAAGTTTTATGTTGTTTCTTTCCTTCTGTTTGGTTTGGTTTTGGCTCATTTTTATTTTTCAAAGACCTCAGGATGTACCATCAGTTTACTTGAGATCTGATTTTATTTTAAATGCAGGAATGCTTCTCATGTTTTCAGAAGTTTGAACAAGACCCATCTGGGCATCTCAGAGAGATCCTGCCCCCAAAACTAAAAAAGAACTGGAGAAATACCTCACTGCGAAAACTCTGCGTTCAATGCACATAAAAGAAAGAAAGAAGGAAAAAAGTAAGAAAGAAAGAACACATCAGAAATAATTGCTTACAGCTTATCAGATCATAATAAAATCAAACCATAGCAATAAGAAAAAGTACAGAAACTATACAAATATATGGAGTGTGAACAATTCACTTTTGACTAATTGGAAGTTATTGAATAAATAAGTAAGGAAATTTAAATTTCAAAGAATTGACCAGAAATGAAAACACAACACACCAAAATCACTTAGAAACTGCAAAGGCAGTTCAAAGAAGAAAGTCCATGACTATGAACTGAGTGCCTTAATTTAAAAAAAAAGAATCCGATCTCAAACTGACCATGCATCCTAACGTCTTTGAAAAACAAAAATGAACCAACACCAAACCAAACAGAAGGAAAAAAATGATTAAGACCAGAGCTACAATAAATGAAATAGAGACGAAAACAGTAATACAGAGGATCAATGCAACAAAGAATTGGTTCTTTGAAAATGTAAATGAGATTGATCAACCCTTAGAAGCTAACCAAAAAGGAGGGAAGACTCAAACTACTAAAATTAGGGTAAAAAGGGAGATGTTACAACAGATGACTCTGAAATCAAAGTGATCAGCAGTCTGTATTTTGAAGACATATTCTAGTAAATAGGAGAATGTAGAAGAAATGGATACATTCCTAGACCCAAACAGGGTAATTAAGGAGGGGAAGAGGAGTTAAAGAGTAGGGCAATGAGGGAAAAAGAATCCAGTTATATCATGCACAGGTACAAATTCCCTGAAATGAATGCGATCATTATGCATACCTAAAATGTACCAACAAACATAATTCATTTTTAGAAAACAAGGTTAATAAGGCAGTAATAAAAAAAGTCTTCCAACAAAGAAAAGTCCAGAACCTGATGGGTTCATTGCTAAATTTATTAGACGTTTAAATAACTAACACCCCTCAAACTCATGCATGAAATAGAAAGGAAAGGAACTCTTCCAAACACATTCTATAAGATTTACATCACCCTGTTTCCAAAACCATCAAGGAAAGAAGAAAAACAAAACTAAAAAACAAAATCTATACACCAATATCCTTGATAAACACAGATGCAAAAATCCTTAATGTACTCTTTGTTAGCCAAATTCAACAACACATTAATAAGATCATACACCAAACAACGATGGAATTTGTTTTATTTCAGAGATGCAAGAATGCTTCAAAATAAAAAACTTGTTGTTCTTCACCACATAAATAAGACCAAGCATAAAATTTACAGGATCTCAGCTGATGCAGAAAAAGCAGTCAACAGAATTTTGACATTTCTTTATGACAAAGTCCCTGAAGAACCTAGATATCAAAGTATCATACCTAATTATAGAAACTGGCTATAAATGGCAAGGCTTAACCAACATCAATCTGAATGTAAAAAGTCAAGAAGAGATCACATACCTTCTACAATCAGAATCAAGTCAAGAATGCCTAGTCTTACCAGTCCTATTCAATACAGTATGTGAAATGTTAGCTAAAGCATTTATGCACGAGAAATAAATAAAAGGAATGCAAACAGGAAAGGAAGAAGCAAAATTATCCTCGTTTTCAGATGGTATGATCCTAGTCATAATACAAACCCTAAAAACTGCACATCAAAAGGCTTTTAGAACTGATATATTCAACAATAGCAAGACACAAAATCAATATTAAGAACAAAACTATTTATCTGTACATCAACAATGAACTAGCTGACAAATCAGAAAGACAATTCTATTGATGATAGTTTCAAGAGTTAAAATGAAATACCAAGAATCAATATAACCAAGGTATTAAAAAACTCTATAATGAAAATTAAAGAACATTGAAGAAAATAGTATTTTAAAAACTAGGCAGTGAAAAACCTCTCATGGTAATGGATTGGCAAAATAAATAGTTAAAATGACCATATTACTAAAAAGAATCTATGGATTCAATGTTGTGACCACCATCAAAATTCTAATGGCATTTTTCACAGAGTTATTTAAAAATTCTAAAACTCATTCAGAAGTGCGCGCACACACACACACACACACACACACACACACTCACACACACAAACCAGAATAGCTGAAGCAATCTTAAGCAAAAAGAGTAAGCCAGAAGTATCACAATGGCTAATTTAAAATTATACCACAAAACCATAATAACAAAAATAGCGTGTCACTGCCATAAAAGTAGACATACAGAACAATGGGACAGAATAGAGGATGCAGAAACAAGTGCATGAAGCCATAGCCGTCTGATTCTTGACAAAGAAACAAGCCACAGTGCCTTACTGGTACTCTAGCAGGAAATTTAAAGACGGAAATATGATCAGATCTTTCACTAACAATGCACATAAATTAAAAACAATTACTCCGAAGAATAGCTGAAAGACGGACCTACAGACTGCACCTAAGAATCCAATGGATAGCTCACAGCAGTACAGAAACATGATGATCTCTGCCTCCATTTTTATGCCTTTCCTGTTAGCTTAAATATTTGGTGACACAACAATAGATTAAAATTGATCAATGAACTTATTTTTCAAAGACTTACATTAGGTAGTACCTCAGTTATTATCTAAATACATTTAACAAAGTAATTTCTTCAGTGTTTCCCTTTTTTAAAAATTACATAGGGAATGGTATGATTAGACTGACTCTTTAATTTCAAATATTAAAACTGAGAAAAGACTTCTGAAATAATAACTGGCCTAGGAAGTGTAAAGCCATACAGTCCTTTTCATATAGACAGCACTGAAATATACATATATTAAATATGTAAATGAAAAATAAGTATAAAAATAAAATATATAGTTCAAGAAAAATCTAGAGACATTTCATGAATAGATATGGTGATCTCAGATAATGTTGCATTCATTAACTCTAAAACAATTCTGTAAGAATTAAGTAGTACAGATATAAATTGTATATAAATTAAGTGATACAGATATAAAACAAAGTAAACTAAACTATGGCATATATGTGAACCTAAAGAACAAATACATAGTTTGCCATTAGAATGTGAGGACATGCCAGGAATTATAAGATCACTTTTTCAGGAATTGTGCAGACACTATTGTCTTTGTTAGTCATAATACTTTTAACAATTAAGTTTAGTGAATGATCTGTGTACATATCCTTGCCTTTATTCAAACAAACAGGCTAATGCTTGTGGTAAGATGATGACCTTACAAGTAGAAAATACATACTCTCCAGGCACATTTGAGAAATTAACTGTGATAAGCAGACAGCACAGCCTTTTCCAATCTGTCAACAAACTCATAAATTACTTTAGTCAAGGGAGGAAGAACTTCCTCTTCATGATCATCTGCAAAGGAGAATAAATTAGTAATTAGAAATCCAGTAAAACTAAGTCTTGACAAGATAAGCAAAGGCATAAGTCTTAAAGTTAAGGTCTAATCCTTTTAGGAACTGATTAACACACTTAACATTTTTGGAATTATATCTACAAGTATTAACAGATTACAAAGAAATATGATCAGGCAACAAGAACATTCATTTAGAGTCCTACCCTAAGTTCACTTCTGTTTCTAGTGACCCCAAAAGGAGTTGCACTTCTAAAACAAAATCACATTCAGCTACTTTTTTTGATTATTGAATCAAATCCAAACTTACCCAACTCTCCTGCAAAAGATTAATTATTTAAACTCTTTGGTAAATATTTTAGCTATGAAACTAGATTCAAGAGGCCTGGAATCATATCTTAGTTCTTACACTTGAGAGCTGTTTGACTTTCAGTAACACCTCTTTCATCACGCGCATCTAACATCGCCTGCCGTAGCCACCTGCTGGACAAACTGACGGAACGGGAGGGCAAACACGGTAGGATGGGGTTGAGAATGAAACGACACTTTTACCACTTACTTTCCCTTTGAAATTCTGTCTAGAATTCGATATTAGGTTTCTTCTTAAAGTCAATATTGAAGTTAGGACTCTAAGCTGATAGGAACGGGTCATGAGAATCCATGTACACCACTCTTTACCGTGTGTTGCACGGCCGTGCTGACTCCTTGGTTTTCAGCTATGTTGCTTATATGTGAAGGCTACCAAAGGACTCACCAAGGCACAGAGACTCAGTTTACTAATAAATTCTAGCATTTTGAATGTCAAACATGGTGCTAGGTAATGGAAGCTGTAAGTATTGCATAGAACTATCTCTTGCAAGTAAGTACAGATTTAATACTATGATTAGAGACATATTTCACAACAAAAAGGAAAGGGATACGTTAAGAAATTAAAAATGTTATATTCTGAGCTACAAGATAAACACATCCAAATCATAAGTGTTAGAACATAGTCAGATTATATACATATCTCCACCTGATTGAGCTGTTTTAGTAAGAGAATTTTCCCCAGAGAATGAGGAATAACATGTATATTTAGATGAATGAAGAAAAGGTTTTGATTGAAACATCTGAAGACATCCTTCCTTGTAGAAAATTCGAGATCTAAGATAAATGAGACTTTAGGAAGAACACTGCTCACTATTTAATTTAGGTAAACAAAACTATCTTGGCAAAAGTCATCTTTTATTTCAAATTGCCAAGAAGGTCAAATTCAGTTTAATGTGCTGTTCACATTTTGAAAGCGGTCATCTTTTAAAGCATATCTTCGAAAATTAAATTTTCTTCTCTAATTTTGTATCTTAAGGGTTGGCCTTACTTCTGGAAAGTCTGCCAAATGTGTTCAGGACATGAGCCTAAATTATGAGGCATTTTTTAATGTGCTTAGGAAAATGCTTTCGGTTTTCCCTTGAATTTTATTATACAACTTTTATCACAAGCAAGTTTATTGTTTTTGTTCCTGTGTTCAGTGTGCCCCAGGTATCAGTCGCATTAGAAATCTCAGCCTGCCTGCTGTATTCCCCATTTCACAGTCAGAATACACTCCTCAGCTAAGCCCTTGTCCAGCTGTCTATTTATTGGTCTTGTACTGACCACCAGATTGTCATACTACCCGCTACATTTCTTTCTACCTGTCATCCTTTAGGTTTAGGTTACTGCAGTGATATACTGGAGCGGCTCTGCCTGGCTTTCTGCCTTTCACTCTGGAAAACGAGCAGGACTGAGATAGGTGCAACAAATTTCTCTGGTGCTCTCTGACCTCAAGACAACTTTCTCCCACTGAATGTTTGGGGTTTCAGCCCAAACTTTCAGGCAACTTGCATCCCTTGTTTACTCACTCAGAAAGACAGGTCAACAATGTGACCTTATGTGACAATCCATATTTGTAGAATAATAATTGAGCATAGTAATGTTTGACCTGCACAAACAATATGATGTATCAAATACTAATTTTTTCATCTTGTGAAACATAAACAACACTGAAAAGAAAATACACGCTTCTACATTTTCTTATAATTTATTTTTCCTTTTGCAGTTAGGGTTAAATTTCCAGTACTATTTCTTACATATTTTCCTCTTTCAAATAGAGATTTAAATCACTGCTTGATTTTATTTGCCCTTCATCATCAGATGTTCCTTTTAACAAAGGCACCTTGCCTCATGAGCACACAGATTTAATCATTTTAACTTGCAATATAAATGAATATCCAGGACATGTCAACTAGAAATCTTAGTTATTTCTGCAGGTGCTATAAAACACAGCCAACTGAAATTCATCTTCCAAATGACACTGAGTATAACAAAATCTTGCAGGGATTACTTCCAAAAATGTTTAAAAGCTGAGTGACAAAAGATATATTTACCAAGTACAACTAAAGTTTAATATCATGAACTTATTTTTAATCTTAAACAACATTAAATGTTCCAAAATCAATTATACTCATCTTTCTTATTCCTGATAATTATCCTGCCAGGAAGAAAATTTAGAATGAAAATACTTGAAATCTGGAATTAATTAAGCAGCTGACCAATTCTAACCACCTAGGTAAAGATTTTCAGGCAAAAGTATCCATCTCAATTGGTCAAACAACAACTGGTTTAAACTACTAAATAATACACTATCTTTTGTGTATCTTTACATGAAACATTAGTGTAAATATCACATCTTGATTCCAAAATTGTCTTCATATATATAGCAAATGCCTATTTGAGGATAACTGAATAAAATTATGTAGAATGTTTAAGCCCCAATTGGGGCACTTAATTGCCAATCATGAGAAATTGCTACTCTTTATAATATACTCATGTTTGAAACAAACATGTAGACATAGTTTCTTAGCCAAACAAGGCTTAACTATGAAGACTATAGAGTGAGATGATGTTATCTGAAAAAGACACAATAATAAGGATGAAAAGTACACCAGGAACACTGAAAAACCTCAAATTCATCTGTCTGGAATGTTGAAAAGAAGAGCTAAGAAAGTTCTTGGTTGAATTAAGGTCATTTAATGATGTGGATTTTCAATGTGAAGGCAGTTCACAATTCCTGTGGCAATTACCATGTACTCATACCAAGCAGTTGTTGCTGAAGAGTATGTTCTCACTAGATGAGTTTAAAACAATTCAACCATCTTTTTATTTCTGCCCAAGATTTCTTAATATTTCTATAAAAAGTTAAATTCACATATTTGTGTACATTAAGAAAAAAAATCTGGGGTTTTTGCTTTTGTTGAAAATAATAACTGAACTATAAATAAGACAATAACCAAACATAAAAGACTACATTCTTGATGTGAAATCGCCTCGAGTATCACATCATGTGTACTAGTGTTGGCTTCATTTACTTCCTCAAACATCATTCTCATCCCACATAAAATGAAAAAACTACCTGTTTAATTTCAAACGCGACACATGAGATGATGTGTATAAAAGTGGTGAGCACAATATGTAGTTAAAATCAGATTCCCACTGTTATTGTTTAAACTTTAACTTTAGAAGTTTTGTTTAAGGCAAAAATAAAATTCAAATAACTTAAGAAAAATTGTATATATACATTTAGCTTTATATAATTATTTTAATTAACTTTCATATAATTATTAGGTAAATAATTACTGGACATTAATTTTAAAATGTAAAAAACTATACATTAAGAAAAGCTACTACCCCAGATGTCCTCTTAGCTTATGTGCATAGAGACAGCTGCCTTCTTCCCTTTTTGCCGGAAGACAGGACATTCATTTTCATATGAAGATTAAAAGAAAGATAAGACTGGGACTCAAGGTCATCAATTCTAGGTGAGCATGTTAGGGCTAAGTAGTAACTAGAAATGGAACAATCTTTATATTAAGGTATGTGTTCCAGTCCCCTTCCTCTTTCTTCTTCAGATGACATAACTTAAGTTTATATCTTCCTCTATTCTGCATCTCTAGTAGAAAATTAGATAAACTTTGTTGAGGAATTCAGCCAAGAAAAAATGACTTACAGATTAAAGTTATGTGGACTTTACAATAAAATATCCCCATGCACTCATTAACTCTGTAGACATGCAGAACACCTACTGCAACGTTCTGTGCCATCCTAAACAAATGCTTCGGTGAGCATTTTAGTACCTCATTCTTAACAGTGAGTCAATAGAGAAAAGTCCAAAGACATGACAATACGTGAAAGGCAGGTACCAATGACAACAAATGAAAAATCAAGAGAGAAGCACTAAATTTGAGAAATATAAGCAACTGTAGGAACAAAAGGAAACTGCAAACAAAATTTTTATTAAAAATTCTTAAGGAAATGGTGAAAATTTTGAGTGGCATAAAAAGAATTCAATAAAAAGTCAAAAGCATAACACTGTCTCATAGTTTGCATGCAAAAGTAACTAGAATAGTTAAAAGATCATCTAACATTTGTATTAGAAGCTAGGTAATATGATAAATAATAAAAGAGAAAATATAAAAAAATTAGAGACTTACTAAGGTAACAAAATCCACCTATAAAAATTAAAAGATAAGAAATAAAGAAATAATGTTTAAGGTTATCAAATAATCAAGGGATTTCTTCCAAATTAAAAGCATCAGTTGTCAAATTAAAAAGTCTATTAAATACTCAGAATAAGTGTAAAAAGGTCTGTGCCTAGGGAAATTATCAAATCCCAAGTAGCAGAAGGTAGTCTAGAGGCCGCCAATGCAGAAAAACCGTCCACATATGAAGGAGTAATCTGGTTGTAAAGCTAGATTTTTTTCAATACAATTAGATGACAAGTGAAAAAAAAAACAATATTCTGAAATAAAAATGTCTGTCTCCAAATTTTAGCTGCATCACTTCATCAAGCTATTAGCAAATCATAAGTATACATTAAGGTTAGATGGGTCTGTTTAATGAAAATAATCTCACAATTTAGGAAAAAGGTAAAGGAAGATGTGCTCCAAAGAGTACTGTACCCAGAACGAAGTCGTAGCTTTCAGGAAATAGATTCCATGTAGGAGACAACAATTCACAATAAGCAAAGTTCAAGGTAAACGTTTCTGCAGCAATATTCAGAAATCAGTCCAGATGGTTACAGCAGATACAGCTCATGAAGTTTTGAATGAATCAACAGATCAATGAATGAGTAAATAAATAAACAGTCGCATACATAATTGAAGGTTACACCCATCATGAAGAGTTTGTTGGTGAATTAGTGATAGAAAATCCAGGAGGTAAAGAAAAGGACAAAATTATTTCAGAGCAAACCAAAAAAAACCACTATTCACAAGTCTAGAAAATGCAATATGTTGCAAAAAATTATTAAATCATATAATTTTTCAAATATAAGGGATAGACATTGACCAAACGAGACAACTGGTATTAGGTTGTGAGTATTTGGGAAGAAATACGGAAAAAATGAGCTAAATATGTATCTTTTGTAATACAATTTCAATAGCTAAGGTATAAAGTGAACACCTAAATATAGCAGTATGAAATGAAGACATAACGGCTTAGATACACAGAAATAAATTCTAAAGGAAATAGCTAAGTCAGCATATAATGTCCTTTACAATCTAATATTGGGACATGGAAGGGCAGCAAAAAAAATACCGTAGTTCATTTTAAAATCTATTGAACAATGTAAACATTAAAACTTCGCATATTAATTAATTAAAAATAGAATTTCAGTTTAAAAATACTTTACAGTCACATATCATAACAATGTTTCAGTCAATAATAGATAGCATATATAATCAAGGTTCTTTCTATAATGTTATAACAGAGCTGAACAATTCCTTTTCCAATTTCACAATTCCGAGTGAAACTGTACCCATCATAACATCATACTTGTTAAATGCCGATATAAAGAAGTGTTTGGCATCCGTCATATAAAATATAACATGTACAACTATACAGCACATGAAACACTTGATAATGGTGAATAATTTTTACTGGTTTATATGATATTATCCTTGTATACTTTTAGACATATTCCTACTTATGAGAAATTATTATGATGTCACAGTAATAAACATACTGTGCTACACTGGCAGCCGTCTTGTACACCTTGTGTTTACAATATTTGGTGCTACCAGGTATCAAACTCAGGACTTTGCACTTGCCAGGCAGGTGCTACACGACTGAGCTATCCCCGTGGCCCATACTGTACTTTTTGATTGCAGTGAAAGTTCGTACTGTGTGATTAAACTATTCCATCTAGGTTTGTTTCAGTTCTGTGACTTTCCCTCACAGTGAAATTGTCTAACAATTCTTCTCCCAGGCTGTCCACCCTTGTGAAGTAGCACATGACCTTAAAAGAGATAAATACATATATTTTTACAAGACAAGGAGAATATAAACATTAAAAAGACAAATGGAAAATGTACATCTGAAAAATTATACACTATTTTAGTGAGTCATTGTATGCTTATTAAAACATAAGTAAAGTAATTAATTACTTCCCTGGAATAAACCTGTCTTCAGGTTTTAAAATTATTCATCTTTTGATAAGGCAGAAAATCTAGAGACTTGTCACCATGCTACTTCTGAGAAGCTTAACTTGTGTTTGTGGAATGTTGATATTCTAGACCCTTTGTTGATTTGCAAACTTAGGTATAAATTTCCATGGAGAACAGAAATTAGATGAATTATATGGGGGCATATAGAAATGTTTATCCAACTCCAAATGCATAATGTTTTGGTTTGGTTTGGTTTTGGCACCAGGGATTGAATCCAGGGCTGTCACCTGGAGATATATTCCCAGTTCTTTATCTTTAGTTGGGTTTTTGTTGTTTTTCAGAGCTTGCTTGAGTCACTGAAGTGCCCGTGCTGGGCTCAAACTTGTAATTGTTATACTCTAACCTCAAAGCATGTTGGGATTACAGGCACGTGCTACCAAGCCCAGCATAATTGTACTTTTATTGGAAGCTGGAAGGAATGAAGACAGAGCTGAATAAATTAATAGCTGAAATCCTTTTATTTCCATTTCTTTGTGTAAAAACCAGTTCACCTATGTGAATACACACATGAATTCATTTATACACAGCATATAACAGTGCAAACATAACAAAATTTACATATGGAAATTATATAATTTCACTTACTTTTTATAATTTTTTTGGTCCAATGACTGTCTCATCCAACTCTAAGCCCTCCATAATTGCCAACTTGGTTCTGTTCCCTCTTCGAACTTCTTTCCACCTTATTCATATCCACGAGGCACCACCTAAAATATATACATTTACAATTTAGTACATAGTATTGATTTTGCGTTAGCCACAGGTAATATAGCACAAGAACTTATATGCAATTATACAAACCTTTTTTATTTTAAAGAAAATAGTACAAAAATAAAATGAACAAAAGCAGAATACAAACAACACAAAGCAAGGACATTAGAAATGATACAAGGTTTCAAACCAAATGATAGGAATTAACAGTGGTTGTTATATTGCATACTGTTATCTTCAACGAAGTTGCTCAGATTACTAGATGTAAGAATAGAAGATTGATCAAATCATTAAAAAGACTAAGAAAATAATAATTTAAAAGAACATTAGAGGCAATATATAGTAGCACTATGCAGGATTGTAGGAATTCACCATTGGTTGTTATACTGCAAATTGTTGTCGTCACATAAATTGCTCAGATTACCAGAGATAAGCATGCAAAATTGGTCAAAATAGTAGGTAAAAAACTCTTTCAAACATTAACTGTTTGCAAAAAACCATCAGACACTAACAGTACAGTTATACCATATATAATATATATATCTATATAAGACAATGGAGTATTACTCAGCTATAAAAAAGATACTCTCAAGGCTTTTATAGGTAAATGGATGCAACTAGAGACCATACTCCTAAGTGAAATAAATTGGACTCACATGTGTGAGCATCACATTGTCTCCCTGGTGTAAGAACATGGAAGAGTAAATACAAACCAAAACGTACAGTAGATATTAAGAAAGGGAAAGAAACTGCTGAAAGGAAGGAGCAACAGGGATAAGGGAAAATATACAAATTTTTATACGCATATATGTAGAGATATAGATGTTGGTTGTTATTGACATCCAAGAACTAGATCTATGCCACTTCTCTGTATTCTCTTCTCTCTTTAAATCATAAAAATACCCAAAATAAGGTAAATTATTCTTTTAGTGACTTCACAATATTCATAATATTAATGAGCTATGTGTTTATAGCATTTTCATACTAATGATATTCCACTGTTTTGCCTCTGAAACTAAAATAAGACAATAACTTTATATAATTGCTGTCATCAATGATCCATCTAATTTAATTAAAGTAATTAGATCAAATAATTTAATAACAAAATACAATCATTTTAGCATATATCACTAAGTATTTTTTTTTCTCTTTTAGCACAATAGTAGGTATGCCTTCCTCTGTAGGGAGAGGAGAAACACTCTGAGTTAAGTGGGGTTAATAGTTACAATATTTGTGGTGAAATATACACACAGCGTGGAAACATAGCTGGGAGCTGTGAAAAATTGCACCATAGGCAGGAAAAGGATAAAGACGCACTCCTGAGCTTTCTTTTCAAGCCCCTCTCAGCTTCTGTACCTAAGAATTTTTTTAAAAACTTAGCAAATAACCTGCACCACAAATACGTTGAGTGCTCCTACTTTGTTGAAGATAACAATATGTAATATAACAGCCACTGTTAATTCCTGTCATTTTGTTCTGAAACTTTGTATCTTTTTTTTTTTTTTGCTTTGTTTTGTTTTTCTCTATATCGTTAGTATGGTGTTGTTATGCTTTTATTATTCTCTTTTAAATAAAAGAGTGCATCTAGTGAAACGAGTGCTAGCCCTGTTGTCCTTTCTCCTCGCTCTGCTCCCTCTTGTTCCCTCCCCCTCTCCGCCCCTCTAACCGCTTGGCTTCTGCCTACTCTCATTTACATCTTTCAGTATCAGTTATTTCTCTCTTTTTGTCTTCACAGGAGATTTTGCCAGACACCTTTTCTTCATTCCTTGCATAAAACCCTCCACTCACCTTTACTCTTTCAGCTAAAGGAAAGGTTATTGTCAACCTCTTCTCATTAAATTTTAGAGATTATAATTTGTTTCAAATAGATTCTACATTATCCATACTCAATTCATTCCCAGACGTATAAAATTGTTCCACGTAATGCTTTCTACAATGGCTAAATCCATCCCAACTTAAACGCGTATTACGGGTACCTTCTGGATTCTGCAGACAAAACATTATCATTTACCCACTGATAGGAAATGAAGTAGGGCAATGGTAAAGTTCAAATAGTCCAGAAGTAGTCTTCTAGAACTGGACTGATGATGGGATTGTCCACACCAGATAAAGATCTAGTGGTGATACACAGTGTGAATATAAAATTTTAACTAAGTAAAAACAATAGAAATGAAACAAAACTTATGAGAGAAGTATGCAGAAAATGATATTAAAAAAGAAAGTAGCCAAAAGAAATCTGGTGTGTAGAAAGCATATGGAGGTATACACACAAAACGCTGAGTTAAAACTTCATCAGCAAGATCCGAGGAAGACCAGCGTGAGCATTCCAACCTGTGAAGAGAAACAGTCAAAGAGTTCATGAACCAGAACACTTGAGATCTCTTTGTGTTTAAAGACCGGATGGTGAATCAGCAGACAGTTATAATTGCTACCTGGAAGATATGCGTGAAGCCCCAACAGAAGTACCTTGGAGAAGTAAGTGGACAAAGGCTGGAAACAGTGCAATTGACATAGTCTGTGTACAAATCCAATTGAAAATCAATGCATTTGGAATAATTTTTCTAGGTCCATATGAAAAGAGTACTCCATTCAGAAGGCCAAGATAAAATCTTCATACAGTATACATCAAGTAGACAAGTCTTTTTACATTCTTGGCATTTGAAAGAAAATGACTTGAATGATTTACTTTAAAACGATCAGAGCACAGTTCAAAGTGAAGCATGAGGCAGCGTGCATGTGAGCAGTGTGGCTCAGGCCAGATCCTTCCTATCAGATACCAACTAGTTTATTCTTTGCACTGTTACTGCTTTCTAAAACAAACCATGTCATTTAAAGATGCAACTTTAAACTCAAAATTATAACATTACAAAATATTGTATTAGAGACATTAGCCAACAGTTATCAATGAAAATTTATGGCCTGAAGTTGTATTTAACAAGATCGTTTGCTGTGGGTAACTATTGATGGCATACATTTTACTAATAGTGGGCATTTGAAGGACCCAAGAAGGAGTCAATAAGATTTCTTAATGTGCTCTCTTAATAGGCCACTTACTTTCTGTTTTGAAGGTTATCAAGGCTGCATTATTTATTTAGCTATATATTGGATTTAGAGAGTAGACTCTCAAATCCAATGCTGTACATGGCGTTTATTGAGTGCCTACTCTTCTAAGCTCTTAAACATAATGTGCTCATGGCCTGGGCCTTCCTTTCTAATAGCATGATTATATACTGTTTTTAATATACTTATTATTTTTGTATGTGATAATATAATTCTTTAATAGCCACATGGGAATCTCTGTGCAGCTAGTTAAACATGGAAAAACTCTTAAAGGGAGCAATGTGGGTGAGCTTTTTCTCCCTTGAGCCACAAAAGGCTGTAAAATTCTTTTCTTTCTGTTAAAACTCATTTCCCTTCCTGGTTCCCACTTTGTCTAACATTTTACTGCAATGTTCCTGAAATCTATTTTGTAGGGGTTTGTGTGGCTGTAACTTCACACTGCAGTTTCTAGTAGTACTGTTTTCTTTTAGTGAATTCTGTGCCTTCAAAAACAGTTACACTTAAACTTTTGCATTATATTTGTATATCCTTTTCTACATAATATGTTAACATAAATCATAAAAGAAACAAAAGATCAAAAGTTGAGCAGTAGGACTACATATTGCCTAGAATTTTAATTTTCCCAACTGTTATTTGTGCCAAAAACTGTCAGAAGAATGAAATTTTAGCTTTCCTTTAGAATATTACTTCTAGGAAACTTCTCTGTCTCCTCTCCAATTCCTGCTTCCAACCCTCTTATAGACTTTCTGTCTCAGTGGGATGTTCTGGGATCTCTGTATTTCCTCTGTTTTCCACCTTCTGTCTGTCCATCGTCAATCAAAGGACTGGCAAATACCATGACCACTTTGCTAAGCCGAAAATAATATACTAGATAGTGAAAATTTAGTAACTTCATTAAAGAAGTACAGACTCTAGTTAGGAAGATAAAATATGTATAATTAATTAAAAACTAATTTCCACCATTACCTGTAATATCTAACTTGCAGAACATTTGCTTTATATTAACACCTTTCTACATACACATCTTCTAATGTATTAACTGTGAGCCTGGGAAAGTTCAGCTGTCTTTCTGATCTGAGGTCCTTGCTTCAGACAATGAAGAGATCTTATTGCCCCCATATTAAAGCCAGAATAGTTTACTGAGGGGTGTGATACTGCTACAGGATTCAGGAGGCAATGAGAGATGGAATGCGAATTACTACCGAAGTAATTCATAAATATTAAATATGGGTAAAAAATCAAAGAAAATGGAGAAAAATATGCATGTACATCTATGTATTTTTAAAGGACAAAGCAAAGAGTAAATTTATCATTAAAAAGAGGTTTTCTGAGAACTTAAATAAAGTTCTTTAGTGTATGAGTGTACACTATGAAGTAGTGGAAGCCTTAGGACCACTGTAGGACTACACAGTCTAAGGAGAAAAAGCTGAGGTATTTCTTCACAAAAAACATGCACATGAAAACATTTGATCTGTAATAAGTTGGAATTCAGGAGCTAAAACAAATTCAAAACACACATGAAAATATGTTGAACAGAGCTATATTGGCCATAAAATCAGAACTAGAGGAACGTGGAGAGAGTTGTCCATATGAGAACGCACATGATCTTGGAAAGTGTTAAGATGTTTTTAGCAATGTTTTAGGTAGGAAGAGAAAAACAGTGACTAAGCAGTGAGGATACAGGTAACAGAGGTAGGGCTTTTGCAGCATGCAGATGATACAAGTCACCAGTCACTATGGTTGGGAATAGGTAGTAAATTTAATTTATTTTACTGCTTACAAATAGTCATAGAAATAGTACTGAAAGGAAATAGTGGTGTCTGGTGCCTTTTAACACTCCTTTCAAAAATTATATATGTTTGTTTAGAAAGAGTTAAGTTAATGAACACCCTAGATTTTATTTGCATTGTCTTTGGCCATTTCTGTTTGGTTTATATTTGCAATGTTTTCTCATTTACATTGCAGAGCCATTTTATTAACTGATTTCAGAAGTCCAGGCGCCTTGCCTTCGCCCTCTGGACACGCACCCTTTTCATGTTACAGACCTCTGTTTGAGGTTCCTGCTGTCCTTCCTGGACCACCTCTCCCTGCTGTTTCACAAGACAGCTGCTCTTCGCTGGTGGTCTCTGCCACCCAACAGATGCCCTCTGCTCTTTCTCTGAGTAAGCGGAGAAACATGGAAAATGCTCTCTTATTTCACCTTTATTTTAAACTCTTTCATCAACTTTTAGGTACCTTAACATCATATTAAGAAACACTGTGATAAAATATCCCAAAACACATTTAAAAACAGAAAATATGTTTGTCAAAACAGATATTTAAGGAAAACTACAAGTAAATGGAGTAAGATCCCTATTCAACTATGTCACCGAAGTGTCAGAATTAAAAATGGCCAAGCAATAGTCCAGTAGTACAAAATGAGTCTTGAATCATGCATGGATTTTAATTAAACTCAAGGTCCTGATACAACATCATTATGATATTGCTACTATTATGATTAATAATTTTATTATCATTTTTATTGATTCTTCTGAGGAGCCCAGAATATTTTTTATACATTGGCTCATTTTACTTATCCTAAAAACTTGTTTAAAAAGTTCAATGTTCCCCTACTTATGGATTAATATATTTAAACAGGGAGAAATAAAAAACATCTTATTCCTCATTATGGTTAAGATCAAAGCCTAGGCATTCCTAAGAAAACACACAATTTATAACTGCCATTTTCATTTTTCAAGGGCCCTATTCTTTATCTTCTAGAAGACAGAGAATTTGCCTGCTCCTTTTTTTCACCGTTAAATAATAAATGGGACCTAGAAACATGTAAGTGTAAACATGATAAGACCATAAAAGTCCACTTTGCGGTAGCAAGTAAACAACACACTACTAGCCAGACTAGAAACTCTGCAGGGGTCCGCTAATTTGATATCAGATAAACGTAAGAGTAAAACTCCTGTGTTATTGTTAGAATAAATATTTTTCTATTAAATATAAATAGAAAAGGTCTGCAGTATAAAAACTTATTGAGCGAAAGGAAGGAAAAGGGAAATAGTGGGGGCCAGGAAGAGACGAACATAAGAGGCAGAACAGAATCGTCGGTGACTCAACCTTGATGTGCAGAGATGCATCATCCTTCAAATTATGTGAAATGACTGAGTGGCCTTACTTAATGCATTCATTAATTCAATGAATATTTATGAGGGTAGTCAATATTTTACCCCCTGTTGAGCACAATACATCATCAGAATAATTATGCAAGTAAGTGCTTCAGCACAAGTTAAAATTAAATTAGCATGTTAAATCAGTGGTTCCTAATGTAAATTCTTGTTATGTTCATATGACATATATATATATATGATATATATATATATATCCAAAACAAAAACAACAAACAACAAAGAGGCTTAGTAGATTCTTACATATATTAAAGATGGAAAAATTCTTTTTCTTGCATAGTTACTTTTACAACTTTTAGCGTAATACCTCTTTACAGCATAACAGTGATAATAAATGATATGCTTTAAAAAGTCTTGTCTGGAAAACAAAATCTGCTAATTTTAAAGAGAAAAATCTTTTGTAAAATGGAAGAGAAGTCCTACCTACCTCATGCAACTTCCAGCTCAGTAGTGTAACAGTGTAAGCTATTTCAAGGCTGTGGTAAATCCTACAGTAGAAATAAGTATATGAGGTTGTGTGAGGACGGAGGAAAAAGGAAACATCTGATTGAAGGTGACAAAGAAAACTTTTCAAAGGACATT
This sequence comes from Dinomys branickii, assembly GCA_004027595.1. Lineage (NCBI taxonomy): Eukaryota > Metazoa > Chordata > Mammalia > Rodentia > Dinomyidae > Dinomys > Dinomys branickii. The sequence continues at coordinate 33,041 of PVLD010008936.1, forward strand.
ACAGTGATCTGATTCAAGGAGCAATGGAATTAATTTTTCTTTTTAAAGAAAGGGAGAATACACCAACGGGAAGGACTAACACAGAAGCATAAAGCCATGGAGAAGCCATTGTTCTTCCCCAAAAAGGTTTTCAAAGGCCACACTGTACACAAGAGAGAAGATGGGAAAGGTAAAAGGAGGGTAAGGAGGGAAGGAAACGAAGAAGACGCGAGAGGGAAGTGGCAAAGATGATGCCGCACAAAGCCCTTTATACTATGGTGGAGAATTTAAGCTTTAATTCTGCAGCCAGTGGAGATGCTCATATACAGCAATTTTACATGTGAAAGAGGTCACAGTGATAGTGTGGAGGGTAGGTTTAAGAGGACAAAACCAAAGTTCAGAAGAACACACAGGAAATTATTTTTAGAATGGCCCCCTACAAAAAATGGCCTTGAACCAGAACATGAAAATGAAATAACAGAACATTACTAAGAACTATTTATGAGGTAGAATTCATAGCACATGCAAAGTAGCTGTGAACAACAAACCCTACCCGGCAGAAGAAAATGATGAATAGTAACTGTTGAAGGAATAAAAAATTAAAAGTGGCTTAAATCTAGTATAAACTTAAGCAATTATATTTCAATAAATCAATTCTAAATAGGAGTTTCAGAAATAGTGGCTTTAAACTCTTGGAATATCTATAGGATTTTATTATGTTAGTATAAGGCTTAAATACAGTGAAAGAAAATAACAGAAAGAGTGTATGTGGCCATCAAATACTACAGTAGGGTTAGAAATATTAAACACTGGTCTTTTGCATAGATTTGCATTTCTTTGATATTGTAATTCCTCCAATAGGAACAAACAAATTTGCTACCCTTTGCTATTTCATTTGTAGCCAATTCACTACTAAGCATAATTTATGAAACATTATGTTAACTACATTTTACCCATGAAAAGGGAATTGAAATTTAAAATTGTGAAATCACATTTTTAATACATAATTATGAATCATATTGGGAAGTGATTTGGAATGTATAAGATTTTACATGTTTTTTCTCTTAATATCAACCAAAATAGATGAAATATTAAATGACAATATAATCATAATTGACAAATAATATTTAATCCCAAGATTTTACTAATAGTAAATAATATATTCTCACAAATTCGTGAGGTAGGTGTTAAGATATCTTTGTTTCACAGGTGAACAGTGTGGCACGGATAGTTTTAAAAACACACCTTCAGTTGCACAGCTCAAGTTCCTTTATTATTAATTTCAAGAACTACTCAAATGTTGAGAGGTAAGTGTGCAAAGCAATGATGTAAGGTTGTTTGGAATAGAGCAGTTGTGATTAGAAGGAATGTTATATAGTTTTGTTCTTACAACCTTACATATGAGGAATTTACAAATATATATGAGAATATTTAATTTAAAATATAATATTTGTATTACCATTAGTGCTACCTTTCCTTTATTAACAAATGAATATGCTATTTTAATGTATTTTCATGCATGAGTGAAAGTGTGCAAAACATAAAACACAAAACTTATCTTCTAGTGCAGCCTCAGAGTATGTCTGTGTAACAGAATAATATGATGAATGCTTTTCTGTATTATATCTAGAAATTTAAATTTTAATAGAAAATTAAAATATGTGTGAGAATTTTAATTATTCTAAAATGCTTTTAAGCTATGTTGTAAATCAAATTATTCAATTTTAAAAATCTACTTTGAGGGAAAAATTACCAGTTGAAAATTTTAGAAGGAGCATAGGCATCGCTATAATTATTTCTAAAGCAGATAAAGAATTCATTTTTCAAAATTAGCGTGATTTGTAGACCCAAATCTTGGTAAATGAGTCACATAATTAGCAATCAGATGATCCACTAGTCGTATTAATGGTGAAATTTGCATAAAATATAATTTACTTTTGATCTTTTAAAAGAAAAAATGTTGCTTAATATTTATGAAGAATTAATCAAATTTTATTAAAACTTTTATTCTAGGCATTTACACCTATCACATAAGAATGTTTCCATCACAATCACTCATTCACAAAAATGCACCTGTATTGTAAATACCAGACATGTAGAAAAACTTCTGTTTAATCCTGGGTGGTCTCTGCTCAGTTTTGATTAAATATGTCTTTTCACAACAGGTGACTTTTTAATTGTTTTCTTATGGCTACCCATTTATTCCTCAGGCTTTGTTTGGCTTGCATTAGTTTTCAGAGTTAATGACCATGTGTGAGAACATGCTGAGTACAGGTGGCCAATGGTTAAGCTGAGAATGTGGGTGTTAGAGTACGTGCAGCAGGCAAGTGATTTAGCTTCACCAATTAATAACAGTGGATGAATGGTTCCCTAACCCTTCAGGCCTTTCAAACACAAAACGAGCTCAGAATAGGCACTTGGTAATGAAAGTATGAAATGAAGAATAAAGCAGCTTGTTCTTTACATTTGCTGGTTTTCTTTTTTCTTCAATGGTCCAAGTCTTTTTCTTTGCACAGTTGAAGATCTCAAATTGACTTCTCCAGAGTGGCTTCTTTGCTGTGTGCACAATTCTACTTGTAAACTTGGTATTTTGTTCTGTCTGACTTTTGCATCACATTGTTGTCCTAGAAGCTTGTCACACTAGCAGTGTGAGCTCTAGGACTGTATTATTTCTCCCTAGCAAAAAGACAAGGAGATTTTCATAATAACAAGCATTAATTTCCAAGCATCCAAAATATATTCTAGTTATTAAATACTTATTGTACTATACATATACATACAGATGTCAAAAGAGCTCTGTGTTTTTATTTTTTAAATTTTAACCAAGATTCAAGTATTAAAATAATAAGACAAAAAAAGTTCAATTCAACAGTAGAACTGGGTTAGGAGTAAAATAATTGTTCTGAAGCAATCCTCACTGAGAAGAAACAAACACAAAACTGGATTCTGTGGATTACCTAGGCTGTCAGAAACCAGGAACACAAAAGTAGATTTTCCAATGAGCTAAATGATTTTTCTTTTCCTTCTGACAAGAGAACGATTTGTTGGCAATTAGTTTAGGTAAAGGAAATAGCATCTGAGGTCCTGTTTACCAGTTGTAATGACCCTATGACCTGCTATGAAGACATTTGGAATATTTTATTCATTCTTAGTTAGAAGTACGTGGGTAGGGCAATTTTAACAAATGCAATCACATTTGCATAGTATTTTAAGTTGAAAGTTCCACAAGTACCAATTTATGAAAAATATTTAAATATTTTGGTGTTCTAATATGCATTAAGTGTAAACACAGAATAATCACAAACCTTTGATGTATGCTAAACTGATAAATATCAACCAGCACAATAAGTTTTTACAGGTGTCAGCATGATAACTGTCCAAAAGTAAAAGGAAAGGAAGAGGGAATATGTGAATCTGTAAACTTCTTTTAAACTAATAAGGTAATACTAAACAAGATTGCCTCACAGGGAGAAGTAAATTGTCATTTTCTTGATCTTTCTTAAATAGTCAAATACCTTGGAAATGATTTCAAAACATTGAATTTTCAGATGTTGCCATTTAAATCTTTCACACTGTTGTGGTGAAATTTGCAACTTTGAGCACAAATAGTATTTGCATTTATCTTTTACTATAACCTTGAATTCTGACTTACATTAATTATTTTAGTGATTTATTTCTCTGAATTTGAACCAGTAGCTTTATTGAGAACACAAGCCTTGGTACAAAAAATAATTTCAAAAAGAACCAATCTCCTGCCTGCCTTGCACAGTCTTATGCACTATTAGTCGTTGCTTGAAGGATGCTCCATATCCCTTAGTATATTCAGTTTAGAAACAAGGGGATAAATAAAACAGTACATGTGTAAAATGGAAGGGTAGTTCCTCTTTTTTTCACATTAAATTTGTAACCAATAGTTATTACACAGTGCCAAATTGGGCCAGGAACTGAGATCTCTACTTCAAGCTTGAAAGTGCTCACTATGTGACTTCACAAGATGAAAGTTTTAAGAAAAACTTTCCTACCACATTGTTCACAACAGTTGTCCATACTCCCTATTGTCCTTGAGTAATACCTACAGCAATTTAATGATCAAAAATCCCGTGTTTTCCGACCGCAGTGGCATATGTGCACCTGTGTTTATAGCAGCACAATTTGTAATAGCAAAATCTTTAAAATGACTCAAATGCCCAACAACTGAGGAATGGATAAAAAGCATGAGGTCTTTTTATACAATGGAGTACTACTCAGTCATGAAGGAGTATAAATTTAAGACTTTTATATGTAAATGGATGCAACTACAGACCATACTCATAAGCGAAAAAAATCAGGCTCATATTTGTAAACATCTTATTGTCTCCCTAGTGTGAGAAGCTGAAAGAGTAAATAAAATACAAAACATACAATACATACTGTGAAAGGGAAATAAACTGCTCAAAAGTAAAGAGAAACTGGAATGGGGGAAAGGAGAAAAGAAGGAAGTGAAAAAGAAAAATATGTGTGTATATATAGGAGAGTTAAGTTAGTTATACTTCTATTTTCTCTTATTTCATTGAAAAGTTTGTGCTAATACTGTCTGATAATTTTACATGCCCATGTCTTGTACTCTGAGCAATTACTTTGAAGATAACAATGTGCAATGCGTTAACCATCATTACTCTCCTATTATCTTGTTTTGAAATTTTGTTTCATTGTTTTCACAGTTTTTTCTCTTTAAAAAAAAAGAACAAATGTAATACACTGGGCCTCAATCTTAGTGGGAAAAGTTTATCATGTGGTTAAATCTGTGAATATTTCATGACAAAAGTAGAATTTTAAAGTGTACGTTACCACATCAAAACACAATGATGCATTAAGTTCTTTGGAAGTAGGAAAACACTTACATTGGGCGAAAATGTAGAGGCTATAAAAAGTATAGAGTTTTGAATAGAAACTCTTTATTTAAAAATAAACTAGGAACACTTTCAGTAATGGATTTTTGGATGAAAAGAAACAATCTACTATGTTTGTAAAGTCTAGAAAACAACTAGTAGAAAATCAGGTTTCTCTAGGAAAGAGAGATGGGATGACACGTGAATGAGAGGAAGAACTAGCTGAACTGCACACCTGACAGATGTCTGTCAGATATACTCTGCCAACAGTGGCTGAGATGTGCCTTCCTGAGTCCTATAGGTCCTTTGCTATTTATTAGCCTTTAGAAGATAATTATCTCTGCTAAATAAAGTAAGAAGACTCACAAAACTTTCCTTCTTTTGTAGGAATAAGTTAATCTTTTAGTTGTTATTCCATATACATTATAGAACTGAAAAGGTGATTATATCCAAAACTATAGTTATTTCTTACTAATACATGTTTGCCAAAAATAATGATAATTATTTATTATTTCCATAAGTAATAAATGATGATCACATTCATCATAGGGAATTTGTACCTGTACATAGTATATTATAATTCTTCTTTTTTTACCGTCCTTTTCCTCTCCCTTCAATCTTTATACTCTCTCCATTTACAAAAGTTTTGTTTCTATTTTCTTTTTCTATTCTCTTTTTTAAAAAAACCCTTTTCCCATCCCCCTTCTCTATCCCTTTTGAATCTGTTCTTCCCACTTCCCAGGATCTATCCTCCATCTGATTCGCTTCTTGTTTGCACTTTGGGTTTTATCACACAATCAAAACAATGTGATGTTTAAGTGGGAGAATTTTATTAACTTGATATCAATTTCAAGAGCTAATATCATTAAAGAAGTGCATTTTTCACAGTTAATATGTGTTTTTATAGATCAGGGCCTGGTTGGCACACACCCAAAATCCCGCCACTCAGGAGCCTGATATGGAAATTGTTGTGAGTTCAAGGTGACCCTGGGCCACCTAGTCCATTCAATGGCAGCCTCAGCTACATAGCAAGAGACTTTCTCAAAAAGCCAAACATAAATAAATAAATTTAACCTTAACTTCATTTTTAACTTTTCATTTAAAAAATTATTTATTGATTTAATGAAAGGAAGAGTAATGTTTGATTTTTTTATCAATTTTTTATGTCAATATCTTGCAATCTGAACAACTACTTTGAAGATAACCATGTGCAATATGAAAACCATTGTTGAATTCCTATCATCTTGTTTTGAAATTCTGTATTGTGTTTAATGCTTCTTAAATCTTTTATTCTCTAACATAAAAAGCATTATTTCCATGTTGTTAGATTTAACACAGTGTTCGTTTTAGTTGTTTTTTTTTTTCATTGTTGTAAGGAACGTTTTCTAGCAATATGTTCTTGTTGAAGAATATATAGCACACAGAAGTTCAGTTGACTTTCTATATTGAACTGTATGCAGCCATTTTACCAAACTATATAACTGTATATAGTTGGTACTTTAGTTGTTTTCTAATGCATAGCAAACTATCCAAAAACACTGGCTTAAAACAAAATTTGCTAGAACTCATAATTTTGTGAGTCAGATTGGTTTTTAAATGGTTCCATTACTGGGCTAGTCTGTTTTGGTCTCAAAGTTGTATAGAACTAAAAGCAAGTCAAGGAGGTTTCTAGTTTCAATTCCACATATGAAGAACTTGAAAAACATAATATTCATCTTCACAATAAGCACAAAGGTGGACAAACTCAAGATTAATGACGTTTCCCAGGCATATCAGGAAATTTAGACATAAGCCAAAGCACTGCCTCAAAAGCTAGAGAGATGGGTAAACACATGGCTGCCAGCTTGCCAAAACACTAGGGACAAAAAGGAGGTTTTAATGTAAAACAAATGGATTACAGCTGAAGGATTGTGAAGACATAGAACTTAATGTAACTATGCTTAAAACATTAAGATATTTCCTAAAAATATGTAGATTGCAAGAACAGACAGTATAAATATCAGGATAAAAACACAGAGAAAAATAATACTATAAATAAAAAACATTAGAAAAGAAATAAAGAATGCATATGACAGACTCATCAGTGAACTAGGAAAAGATTAACAGATCAGTCTTCTATAAAGACATGTCAGTGTGAAGCACCCAATCTTATAAGCAAATAGGAAGATGATGAAAAAATAAAAAAGAAAGAACCCTCATAAATGTAAGTGAATTATAAAATGTGGAATGCATGTGTACCAGAGGAAGAGAAAAAGGAAAACAAGAAACATTTGGTAGTGACACCAAATCGCAGATACACACTTCTGATACCAACAAGCAGAATAAAAACAAAGAATACTGTACTTATAATTAGGGCACTAAATCTAGAAGGACAAAAACAAGAATAAATTAATTTCTCATAAGAAACTAAGCAAGAAAGAAAAAAATTAAAATACGAATGTACAAATCTGGATCTAGAAAACAGTCTTCAAAAGAAGAAAAAATGACTGAATAACAAATGGAATTTTCTACCAGAAGACTCCTCATGCAAGAAATATAAAAGAAGTTCTTCAAACAGATATATATAAAAAAGAAAAAAATGTATAGTTCAGAACCATATTAAACAAGAGTGTTAGAGAAGAAATCAATGAAGATATTTTTTAAAAATTTTAAAAAATTGATTCTAATAGATACTGCTTAATCAAAGAAAAATAGCAATGATATATTAGATGTTATATGTACAAGTCAAATAAATAGCAGGAATGCTTTCAGGGAATGGAGGAGGAATTGAGAATACTCGTTTCTGAGTATTTTCACTAAACTGAGTGAGATTAGTGGTGCATGTATATTTAAAAATCAAAACAACCACAAACATTTTTAAAGAATTATAACTGATATACTAAAATGAAAGAAATGGGATATCACCAAATGCTCAGTTAAAAACAGAGAAAGTTAACACAGCCAAACAATAGCAAGAATATAGAAAAATAGGAATCTCATTTATGCCAGATAGAATACAAAGTCATACCAGTCTGGCTCTGTATTATAAAACTAAAGGCACTCATAACAGGGAACCCAGCAATTATACTCCATATTTATTCACAGAGTTGAAAACAACATAAAATCTTGCACATCATGTCTACAGCAATTTTGTTCACAACTACCCAAAGCGACCAAGATGTCATTAGGTAGGTGAACAAATAAACTTCCCTACATTAGAATAAGGGACACCTATGTACTGCTTAAAAGAACGGAGCTGTCAAGCCATGAAAAGGCAGACAGGAACCTTAAAGACACACGAGTAAGGAAAAGAAATCAACATAAAAATTCTATGTCCGATAATATTGCAACTAATCTATATGATACCTTGAATAGTGCAAAACTATTAACACAATAAAAAAGATGTCATAGATGAAAAAATCTTTAGAGAAAGAATTGCAAAATGAATCCAATGACATATTAAAATGTACAACAAACTGGTTTCACTACATATAACACACAAGAATCAATAAATACTTCAAAAGTAAAGTCAGGAATAAAAAATCACATCATTATGTCAATTGACACATGAAAAAGTTTCAACATTCAGCATCTTTCCATGACAAAATTCCTAAAAAATTAGATATAGAAAGAACATATTTTAATATAGTCAGGACTATATATGGAAACCCTGGCCAACGTTAAAATGAATGAGAAACAACTGAAATATTTTCTCAAAAATCAGAAATGAGACAATATATACTCTCATCAGTACTACTAATTGCATATTTTTCAAATTTTAGCCTAAGTAATTAGATAAAACAAAGAAATAATAAAAATAAACAGGAAAGAAAGAAGCAAAATTGTCTTTATTTGCAGATGATATGATTCTATACTTAGAAAAACCATAAAGACTTTACCAAAAGATTTTAAACTTAATAAATTGGTTCGGTAAAGTAGGAAGGTACAAAATCACTGTTAGAATGATCAGCTTGTCTGCACACCAATAATAATGAGGAAGTCACAAAAACAATGCAATGTATGATAAATAAATAAATACAAATACAAATACACATGATAGCTAGGATAACTGTACACCTAATATCTGTTGGTTTACTGAAAGAAATTATTACTGTGTAATTGGTTGATGAATCTTACTCTTATGGTTGATACATTGTGTCAACTTGGGGAGTCTAGAGGTTTGGCTGAGTGACTCAGCAGGAAGCCAAGGTGCTTAATTTGTACACATCCTGAGCCTGTGGAACAAGAGAGAATGGAGACTGTGTGAGAGCTACACACCCTCTGGGTGGGGGTAGCCCGTTTACAATGTAAGGAAAGGAGAGAGGCTGCTTGCAGCCATTCCTCCCTTTTGCTGGTTGTTTTTGCTGTGCTCTGCTGTCATGAACATTTGCCCTCTGCCATATGCCACTCTGCCTCAGAACCAGTCAAGTAAGGACTGAAATTTCCACAAACTATAACCTAAATAAACCTTTCTTTCCTTCATTTTGGGTGTTGGGTATTTTGTCTCAGCAATGAGAGAAAAGTAACCAAGACAATTTGGTACCAGCAGAGTGGGGTTCTTGCTATGACTATATCTAACCATGTGGTTCAAGAGCCTTTGGAAATTGCTTGTGGGAAGAGTTTGGAAAGGTTTAGAGATGTCTGGTCAGAGCTTGGAAGACCAGAAGGCTGATAGAAATCCTGTCGGTAAAGACCGGGTTGAGAAGGTTTCTGTTGGGAAGGACTGCATTGTTTGCTGGACTCCAGACAATGTATGTTATGGCTTGGCAAAAAGTTTGTCTGCATTTTGCTCATGTCCAGACGCTTTGCCTAAGACTGAGATTAAGGGTGGCAATGAACTGATAAATCTGGCAAAAGAAATTTCAAGTCAGTCGAATGTTGGGGCAGTAGCATGGCTATTGTTGGGAGCTTTTAGCCAGATTTACGTTGACAATCAAGAGCAAAGAGTCCCACAGGATGATTTAAAATGTTGTGAGTTTGGCCATAAAGGAAGCTCCAGTAAAGCTGTGGATTGCAAAGATAAAGCTGAGGAGATCTCTATTGCTGAGAAGGAACAAGAAAATGAAAAAGATGGCCTGAGGGCATCACAAAAAGCAAGTCTCCAACCTTTGCAATCTCAAAACTACAAAGGTGAAAGACCATGCCTTGGGAAGGAAGCTGCAAAGCGCCATGTTCCAGAATGGCGGTGGCGGCTGCACCAGGTTCCAGAATGGAGGCAGCATAGAAAATTTGTTCTTCAGCATTGGATTCAGTGTACCCAGCAATCCAGGCACTCGACCCCTATGGTCAAGAGAGAGGAAAGTATGGCTACTGCTCCAGGTGTCACCAGACCTTGGCATCATCCACGTGGCCCTGGCTATAGGTGTGTGGAGAATGTAAGAGTTCTGAGGTTAAAGAGGCTTCCACCCAGATTTCAGAAGGCCTGGAAGGCCAAGCAGTGTGCCCCTGAGAGGGCAATGTGTGAAACTGTGAGTATGAAGCAAAAGGTGCCCTGGAGACCTCAGAATTTTAGAAAAGCCAGGAGCGTGGATCATCTGAGGAAAGCTGCAAGGAGGGAGCAAAGCAGGCCTAAGAGAGAAGCCATGGGAGCTGTAACCACCAGAAGTGCCATAGAGGTGGACTCCTGCAGACCTTTCGCAGCTCACAACATGCCACAAGTTGTTTCAGATGCTGGATGTGGAATTACAGGACATAATGTTAGCCCTGCTGGATTTTGGAACTGCTTTGGTCTCAATGCTCTATATTGCCCTGTTGGTGTCTTTTGGAATGGTAATGTTTATTTTGTGCCTTTAAATGTTGGAGGTTTTTAATTTTCATTTGTATGGGGGCAAAATATTATGGTTCTAATATAAACATGTCTTATTTGAAGTGTCTGACTGCCAAGATAAGAAGGGGTGGAATGTTATGGTTGATACATTGTGTCAACTTGGGGAGTCTAGAGGTTTGGCTGAGTGACTCAGCAGGAAGCCAAGGTGCTTAATTTGTGTACATCCTGAGCCTGTGGAAGAGGAGGGCCCGGAGATTGTGTGAGAGTTACATGCCCCGTGGATGGGGGAAGCTTTTTACAATGTAAGGGAATGAAAGAGGCTGCTTGCAGCCGTTCCTCCCTTTTGCCCTTGTGGTTTTGGCTGTGCTTTGCTGCCATGAACGTTCGCCCTCTGCCATGTGCCACTCTGCCTCAGAATCAGCCAAGTATGGACTGAAACCTCCACAAAATGTAAGCTAAATAAATCTTTCCTTCCTTCATTTGGGTGTTGGGTATTTTGTCTCAGCAAGGAGAGAAAAGTAACCAAGACGCTTACATGCCTATATCTGGTTATATATGCAACCTTTTTGAAGACGACATTATATAACCACCATTGTTAATATCCAATCATCTTGTTTTAAAATTCTGTATTATTTTTATTGTTCTCTAATGCTGTTTTAGGTATTTGTTTTTGTTATTTTGGTTTTTTTCTTTTCTCTTTCAAATGAAAAAATTTATATGTATGTGCAAGATTAGCTTGGATAGGTATATTGCTTATGTCTGTGATTTATTGAAAGGGGCAGTCAATTCTTAATTTTTTTTTTCTTGACCAATCTTGCACACTTGAATGTGGTAATCAGAATGACTGATCTGAAAACAACATGCTATATAAGAACCATTGTTGAAGTCCTCCCATCTTGCATTGTGAATCTCTGCATCATTTTCAATTTTTTTATTATTTGTTACGTCTTCATTTGATCCATCTTACATTCTTACATCTGGTGGGGTGAGCAACTAATTGGTAACACATATGAGGCCTAGACCAACAGAGTTCTACTCCAAATGACCCAGTCTGAGCCTTGGCTTTATTGTCCACATTTCTATCCGGATTCTATTTTTCTGAGTTGGGACAAGAATCACCAATGAAGCTCAACTTAACGCATTCTATGCCTTGTCTATGGTATCTCCAAATTTTCCAGTACTTCTCCTACAAATGACTTCCAAATGTTTCTGAACCACATGGTCAGGAATAGTCACAGCAATGACCCTACTTCTCTGGCACCAATTTCTATATTAGATATTTTCCCTTTGCTGAACACAATAGCTGACACAAGCTAAAAGAGGAAAGGTTCGATTTAGCTCATGATTTGGGGGCATTCATTTCTTAGTCAGCTGGCTTAGCGAGAGGACCATCATGGCATCTGGGGATGGCAGACCAAAGATGCTCATAGTGGCAAAAAGGAGAGTGGTGGAACAGTGTCAGAGAAGCAAAAGGCAAGGGACCATATATGTTTCCCAAGGTCACACCTCCATGACTCACCCAGACATACCCAGGAGGAGTTCTTTACTAAACTACTAAGTGTTTCTTAATCCAACAAAGTTGGCCTGTCAAGATTTATGGTCACAATTCACCCTTATCTCCTTAAAGCATATTTAATCTCCAAGTAAAAACAATAGCAAGTTCATAATTCCACCAAACATAACACGACCATCCTGCCTACAATCATAAGTGCAACAATCCCTTCCCCATATTTATTAGTCAACTTTCCCACCTCAGCTCTCCTGTCACTAAGACACAACACCCAACATCTGAAGCTTTAAGGAGGAGACTTCTATTTGGCCCACAGTTTCCAACTGGATAAGTCAAATCTTGACTGGTTCCACAGTAGAAACAGCATGGGCAAGGGCTTGGCAAAGGAGAGCTGCCCACCCCAGGGAGGTCAGGAAGCAGGGGCAGTTCCAAACATATGAAACTTTTAGGGTGCTCTTAGATTCAAGTTATGAAAATTCAGTAACTTAGTGAAAGCCCATCTCAAAATAAAAGTAGAATTTAAAATGGGCTGCTCATTTAACTTAGTGCAAAGGCCCTGGGTTCAATCCTCAGTAACAAAATGAAATGAAAATAAAATGAAATAAGAATTTAAAATTTTTTATTTTTTAGCTCATGATTTGGGGCATTCGTTTATGCCCCAAACTGGATGATGCAGTTGCCCATAAATCTTTTGGGCAACTGATTGGATGATACAGTTGCCCATAAATTGGATGATTCATTTGCCAATAAATCTTTTGCGGCTCATCATTAACTATAGAATGTTGGGGCTGGGGATATAGCTCAGTGAAATAAGCGCTTGCCTAGCAAGCGCAGGGTCCTGAGTTCGATCCCCAGTACCGAAAAAAAAAAAAAAACTATAGAATGTCACTCCTACTTCTTAACGAAACATGAAAAGAATCTCCAGAATTGTTTTAATTGACCATTCTATGGTTTTTATGAAGCTTATTTTTCCAATTCACATTTCCCTGAATATAATCTGGGTTTCTATTAAGAACAATCTATTAACTCACAAAATTTTGTTCTTTCTTATCAAGCCACTTGTAATAATGACACATTATCTATCTGCATTGGTTTTTATTTTGACATCTAAGTATGAAAATCTTACTTGTCCTCAGCAATACTCACTTTTTGGGCTCACAAGCCCAAAAATGTGTGCTATCCATTTACTTGGTATTACTACAATACTTCTTGGTATTACTAAAATACTTCTTTCAAAAGTCCTTCAAAATAAAGTAATATTGGGAATTGCACTACAATCATTGCTCTATGTACCTATTAGTCTTACTATACTACATCATTCCTGAGAGAAATGATTCGATCCCTTTGGAATATTCCTACAAACCTAGTCCTTTACTTGTCAGTATCTATTTATTGAAGTAAATTGTATTTTCCCCTTTGTTTGTTTTAAAGCACAGCACAATAAATGTAGATTCATAAAGTTATATCCATCTCCAGTATTAGAGATCATGTCCACTGACACTAAAAACTTTATAAATTAAATTAAAGTTTAAAAACAAACCTAGAAGGCACTTTAACAAAACAACAAGGGGACTTTTACGAGCAGAAGGATTTAGCTTGAAAAGCAGAAGTCCCCATGAGCCTTTTGTAACTTTGCAGCTGTGCTGCTGGCTGCAGTCTATAGTCCAAAAGATATTTTTTATGTCTGTTGTTGTTATTAATTTTAGGAAAAGAAATCTCTGTAGAGGAAAACTATCCAAGGATTTTGTTTCCTTTTCCATCACTCTCAGTCGCTGTAATGTCAACACCATTTCGATCAAATTCCAAGCATCCAAAATGTAGTTTTATCCAGCTGCAAGAAGTCAAAATCTTGGAGGGCACTATAATCTAACCAGTAAAAATATGTCTGAAAGAGTTAGTAAAAATTAACAGGAGTGTACCTTCCCCAGCAAGTTTTCATATGACTTCAATTGTAATACACTTCAATTTCATAAGAATTACATATAAATAAATATGTGTCTGTTTTCCCTCATGGATTTCAAAGAATTGGAATATTCAACCATATAAACCCTCTAAACATATGTTATAAAAATGTGCCTCTGCTCTCATTGAAGTCTTTATGTTCACTGGATGTAGGCAAAGTCCATTCAACCCAATATCTTACCCATGTCTCTATGGGGAAGGTAGAGACCAAAAGACTTTGTTCCTTGAGATAGAGACCTAGAGATAGAAACCTTGTTCTCTGCTGTGACCAAGAGAATAAAATTCTCTTAGTTTTCTGCTATATAAAATGGAGATAAAAACACTCTGCTCGTGGTAATATTGCAAAAATCCAAAATGGTAATGCACATATAGATGCCATCCAAGATAATCATTAAATCCTAATAATATTTAAGAATTATTTTATCAGTATTTGCCAGCAGACTCGTATCCTTTCGATTCTCCCAGGGCTTCCTGTATTCTGCCTCCATCTTCCTTGCTCTCTGGTAGCTTATTCCTTTGTGCTTCTCTACTGCAAGCCACATCCTTCCTTTCCTCTCTGCCAGAAAATCCACAAAATTAATCAAGTCAATAATGCAATTACAACCTGAGTAAATCTTCCTCTCTTGTCCTCTGTGAGTTCCACTTTACCAATTTCCACTCTATTCAATATCCTCTATTCTTCTATTCCTGTCCCCATATTCAAAAATTGAATCAAGTCACTAAACAATATTGACCGATTGAACTGACCTCAGCTGTGCCCTCATTGTATCTCAGCGATTCTTTTATTTATCACTTGTTGACTCCCTATTGCATTCCTCCTGCAGCTGTCCCAAATATTTCTGCAGGACTTAAATCCCTGATCCCATTCCTCCTCTCTCCCTCTTAGCACATAACCTCACCTCCTGCTGAGAAAATTAAAACCATACCAACTTAAGTTTACACAACTGTCCTCCTCTTGCGCACAAAAAGTTCTGTGCATCTCTGCTTCCCTGTTTTTGCATTGTCTTGAAGAAGTGGTTTCCTCTGCCAAGTGTTACATAAACATTGCAAAGGAAACCACTGGCTGTGTTCTTTACTACTAATGACCCAGGAAAGAACACAGCCAGCATGAACTTGCCATCCTTTCAAGGTAACGTTCCACTGCCATGTTTTGACCAGTAACCTTGAGGACAATCTTGTCTACAGTAGTTGGCTTTTCATCTTTTCCAAATACTTCTGAAAATCCTCAATGCAATTTTTCCATCAAAATTCAGATGTTTTTGAAAAGCACTGTTAACTCATGCTCATCCAGAACCATTCCTTCAAACCCAGGCTTTAATTCTTACAGTTTTTCTATCCTGACTTACTCCATTCGCTGATTCCCCTAACTTTACATAAACCTCTTTTTCTCTCTTCTATTTCCTTTACTTGTCATTATTTCTTCTTATATTACCAGAATGTAGCTACTCAGTGTTTAATCATTTGCTATATATTTTAGTCAGCATTCCCATTACTGAGATGCAATACTTGACAGACACAAAATAGAGAAAGTGAGATTCAATCTGGTTCATTTCTCAGGGGATGCATGCCAGGCTAGCTGGTTTCAAGACACAAATACCATGGTGGGAGGGCGTGGCAGGGCAAAGATGCTTAGTTCACTGCAGCCAGAAAGCCGAGCAGGGAACAGCACCAGAGAGGAAAGCGGCTAGTGATTATACATTGTACCTAGGGCCATGCCATCACGACCCACCCATGTGCAAATAACTGTGTACTTTACTAATGCCCCGGGCACCTCCTAGCCAAGTTAACACAATTAAGCTTAACTTCCCCACTGTATTTCTGTATATCCACTGTGCGAGCTCATTAATTCTCATGGCATTAATGAAATAGCAATCATGTATTCTCTATAACGTTTTTTTCTTACAAAAATTTGAAATTATTTGTAGTTTTGTTCTCCTTTAAATGGTTTTTATCTACTTTTAATTGTACATTTCCAAGTTCCATTAAACATTTTCACCTGAAAGTTCTATCAAAATTTAAATAGAGCATAAGTAAATATTACCTTGTTTCCTGTCTGAATAGCTCCTAATTTGAATTTCTTATTTCTGTTCAGTAACTGCTCCATATTCTAACTTTACCCAAGTTTGAAATGGTAAAGATTTTAAATCACCAACAAATATTTAGGGATTTCTACCCTGTGACAGATTTGGACACACACAGCAGTGTGTAGGACAAAATGATTTGCAAATTCTTAGAGCTAGCAGTCTCCCATGATGTCATATATTGATCAATTGATACAACTGATATCAGTGGGAGGGAGAGTATAAGACAAAATGCAAATGGCAACTAGTCTATAGAGCTAGTAAAACGATGTCACTGAGAGTATCTGAAGGAAGAGTTTTATATATGAAAGGAGCAAGGATACTGAATATGGCGATGAATACAGACAGAAATAAAGGAAGCCTGAATGTCGTTATGTGAGAATAAATGTAGGGACTAAGGAAAGGAAAGTGGTTCAAGAAAACATAAAGAGAAGTACAAACTTATAGAGTATCTAAGCTATGAACATCGGGGGATTTCTCCCAAAATAATGGAGTCATCTGAGCTTTTACAGGAGGATGTAGAAAGATAACCATATTTTATTCTTTAAATATAAATCTGACCTCAAGTAATAAGATACTACGATGAGCCTACTGCCCATGGAAAAGTCTACTGTCCATGACTGGGATTTAGGTGAAGGTGGTGGGAGTGTAGAGAATAGGAAAGATTCAGAAATATTTGAACAGCTAGAAGCCATAGGAGTTAATGAGTAATTGCATAAGAGGTGGCTATATAATTATGGTATAAATATGTATCAACCAAGATTTCTGGCCACAACAACTAAAAGTGAATGATGCCTGTTATTCATTAAAGTACAAAAAATAGCAAAGTACATCAACAAACAATAAACATTTAATGAGCACTATGTTTAAGGAAACAGCTATAAAACAAAATAGGCATATATGTATTGTATAGACAAATGTGTGCATATATATTACACAAATGGCTTATTCTATATAACTCTGTAACTTAAATATCAATGTATCTATTTTATAAGGGAAGAAATGGAAACGTTTTCAGTTACATACTAAGTAGAGCTTAGCTTCCACCTCAGGTACCATCATACTTGAGAAAGATGAGCGGTTTAATGTAGAAAGTGTTTATCCGGCTCTTTTATTACTTTCAATTCACATATGAGTATTTGCTAAACTGTAGATCCCATCTCTGTAGTTAATTTGTATTAACTAACTCATCACCATTACTATTCCCGTTCTCAGTCAGCACACAGCTGGAGTATGACAATAAATTCTTTCTTTGTAGGTTCCTTGGATCTTATTCCAAATTATACACCACATGTGAATATCACACATAAGTCTTATATTAAAATTATTTCGGGGATTTCACATAATTTACCCTAGAAATTATGAGCATGGAAGATAGAACAATATTTTTGTTCGCTTTTTTATTGCTTCTACATGCCCTTGCCCTGAACAAAAGCTATCTATTTCTTGAGTTAAATAAAAACAACCTTTTGAAAGTATTTGTTCATAGTTTTTAGATTGTCTTCCTTTCTCGGCACTGTCATATTTGATTGTGATAACATATGTAGCTATTATTTTTCTACTTCTTAGTCATTCAAAAAATAGAAACAGCATTGTAATACAGGAAGAATATTAGTCGTTAATTATTCTGAACATAAAACAATATGATAAAGTCATATAAATTTGAACATAGGATTTTTCCTAGCAATCTCTAGAGATAAAATTGCCAAAATAATTACCTGTCTTCACAGTTAATTAAATCCTATATTAGGACAATATTAAAAAATATTTATGGTTTTACAAAAGAAGATATTCTAGAATATATAATGCCATGGAATTCACCAAATAAAATAATGTATGATGCTTGCTGAACTTAGTAATTGTATATGCTGATATTAGGATACTGTATTATCAAAATAACAAATATATGGCATTACATAGAATTTAGGGCTTTTAAGTCTAAGAAAAAAGTCCAATATACATTTATAGATAAATTATATGTGCAGAAATGCTTTGAAAATTATACAGAAAGATAGACACCTCCTAACAGTAGCTAACCGAGAGAAAGGCAGGATTAAGAGTGTGCTCTAAAAGGACTTTAATTTCAATTATTACACTTTATTTGTATAGAACAATGTATATTCAAGTTTAAATTAAATAATATATGTGCATTTAAATTTAAAAAAAAAATTCCTTGTACTCTCAGTAATTTTCTTGAAATTAAAATACCTAGTTTCCAGTCTATTTATATTTACCACATAACTCTTACTATTGTCTTTTTATACTTAGCAGGGTAGTATGATTTTGTTGTGATTAAATTATGATTTTCTTATAAACAAAACTAAATTTCCATTTTGGACCTTATTATTACTTAAAATCATAATTAAGGAAGGGCAAATATATTTATGTCTGCTAAAGTCATTAAGTACTGAGATATCATGAAATAAATAACATCAAGATAATGGCACATATTTTAAGAAGGTAGAATACAAAATGCTGCAGAATAATATTAGAAATAATATTAGATATAGAACAGAGATAAAACAATGGATCTCAGGTAGAAATAATCACAGAATATTTTCTATGCCAGTTCAAGGTATTTTGGTACAAACTTGGATAAAATATTCTGCAGCTGAATAACATGAAAAGTTCCTTAATTTTTCTCTTATAACTGAAACAGGAGTAATAAATAGGCCCTACGTGAGAGGTGGTGATAAAATAATGTTAGCGCTCTCACAGTTACATAGTAAGAGGTTGCTGTCATTAACTGTTGCTGTTTTCCACTGTAACATGGTCCTCCAGGTAAAATAAGTTATGAGGACGAAGCTGAGAGTTTTCAGCTGATGAATTCCAAAGCCTTTTTAACCTCAGCAGAGGTTATATACTACCTGTAGAAAAAGGAGGAAATGTTTAAGTTGTGGAGTAGAAATCCAACAGTGCAGGAGATATGAATTATCACTCTGGAGAATGGAAAAGAAAGTTGGCATAAGAACTCAAATATTTCACTGGAAAGATTGCAAAAGTGTAGCATTATGAATGTGTGTACATATGAAACTTTATCTTAGCATTGAATTCTGTGATATACGCTGAGAAAAGAGAGAAGGGAGAGTTTTCCAGCTCTGTTTTGCTATTATTGATATTAACTGGAGAAAACGCGATAAGACAAGATGAAGAAAGACACAGTAACAGTGACAAACAACACGAGAGAATAAAAGTGCGGGAAAATATTTTTCCACTTGGAGATACAGTGTGCAAAATAATTTGAAATTAGAGGCAAAATTTACTAGAAGAAATGGAAGTAATAAACTAAAAGCTTTGAAATCACAGAGGATGATCTTGTTCCCAACTCTAATGTATATGAAATGTTGCTGAGGAAAGTCAGAAAAAAAGAATTATCATAAAGATCCAGATTCTAGTTCAGGCTAGTGGATAAAGGAAATGTTCAGAGGTAAATATAATAGTTTTGGGGTCTTATGACTCAATTTTTGGAGAATAAAAGAGGAGAAAATGAATGAAGAAATTTTCAAACAAACTAAGCACATATAGTGAATAAAAAAATGAAAAATATTACTTGTGATTTTAAAAAAATTTTTGATACTAAAGATTTAACCCATGGCCTTCACACTGAGCTCTATCCCTAGCCTTTCCTATTGTTTCATTTGAGACAGAGTCTTGCTAAATTAACCAGGCTGGCCTTAAACTTTTATTCCTCCTACCTGAGCTTCCAAATACGTGGAATTACAGGTATAATGGCATATTATGACTATTTTTAACTGTATTGGACTACATGATAAATAATATTATAGTGTTGTCCCTTCAAACAATAAAATGTAGAAAATGTTAGAAAACCTGAATCCCCTTTCTTTCTTTCTTTCTTTCTTTCTTTCTTTCTTTCTTTCTTTCTTTCTTTTTCTTTTTTCTTTTTCTTTTTTTTTTGTATCAGGAATCTAATTTGGGACCTTGTTCTTGCTGGACAGACACTGCAAGGCTAAGCTATATTCCCACTCTCCCCTTCTTGATTCCTGTTGCTTTGTTCCCTGAAAAATATGTATTTCAGAACAAGCAAATGTTTATCTTGATAAAGTTAAAAACAATGAATTCTCTTTATGAGGGTTTGTTTGCAAGTTTTAAAAATCTGAATCACAGTAAATTGATGGAAAATATACAATTATTACTTGTTGTCTACTTTAAATTGTTAGCTATAAAACACAATTTTAGAATCATATTTTAACGATGTTCTTACAGATACTGCCCCATATGTATAAGTGCTTTTTAGTAAACATGGACAAAATAGTAACAGTTAAGAAAAAAGGAGCTTTATAAATTATATGAAAATTATTGTATTAGAAGACTAAACACTGGCTGTAGCTTATGCTTTCTTGAGAGACAAATAGCTTCACATCTGTTGAGGCAATCTATATTAACATGAGTTTACTGCACTCCTTATCTCTATACTTGCACCATGCATCACTATAAATCAGTATAGGTTCTGTCCTATGTGGCTTTGATCACAATGAGCAGACATTAATTAGAATAATCATTTTCATAATATATTGGTGTTAATGTTCAGAGTAAATAGCTGTAGGGCCTATCACTGGATCGAATTTTGCCCTTTTTTGTAAAATATCATTTCACATTCCTAATGGAGTTACAGGGTAGAAATGGAAATCTGAAGACTTGTTGAAAATTATTCTCCATTATGAGTATTGTATGTCTGGGTGGAGTTTTATTATGGTTATGAATAGTAGGAGTTCTATATGCCTCCTTTACTGTCAGATCTCAGGTTCTGTTTCCATGATTGGGAAATTTTCTATTATTTCTGCAAATATTCTTTTTATTTAATTGTGTCACCTCCTGCTGTTCCATTGGCACCTATTAGCCTGACATTATTTGTTTGCCTTGTCTTGTAGCTGTTGATTTTTCCTGGATCCTTCCTTTCACAATTGCTAGCTGCCATGCTGTCTTCAAGATCTGAAATTCTGTCTTTGGCTTCATTCAGGCTGTTCTGCAAGCTTTCAGTGGAAGTTTTGATTTCCTGGAAATCTCTTTGAGTATGTTTCATGCATTCTAATTCATTCTTATATTGCTCATGTAACATTATCGTCCATTGCCTATGTTCATCTATGTTTTTATCTGTTTCTTCCCTAGATGTGTGGAACATTTCTTTCATTATTATTGTCATTTCATTTTTTTCCTGCGAGATTATGTCTGATCTGATCTCTTCTATGGCCTGATGGAGTTGTTTCTTTACTTCTGTTGCAATCATTTCAGCAATTTCAGGTGTGTGTTTAGCAAGTTCTCCTATGTCAGTGTGTCCTGGTTTTGTTCAGAGTGGGTTGGAGTTCTAAGATTGCATTTTAGTCCTTCACCTTGTCGTGTTTGTTATTGGAGGTGGAACACTCATTCTCCCTCTTCTCTGGCAGTTCACAAAGGTCACTATTCGCCCTAGTTTTCCTGTTGGTTATGCCTGCTCCTCAGTGTCTGCTGAGATGTGCTTCTTAGTCTGGGGTCTTCCAGTATATTGTGAAGTGTACCTAGTTCTCCCAGGTCTCAGATGTGAACTCTGATGTCAGTTGATGGCAGACAGTCTAATGTAGTGACCTCTTGCAGTTCAGGGCATGTGTATGACCTCAAATCCAGTTGCACTCGTGGTGCAATCCCAGACCAGTGATTCTGTGACCCAGGCAGTTCAGGTACAGGTAAAACCCAGACACAAACTGCAGGGTCAACAGTTTGTGGACCACCTGATTCTGTGTCTCCAGTCAGTTCATGATGTTCATAGGATCCAGACATGGGCTGCACCAACAGCAATCCCGTTTGGCTGTGTCTGTGACCTTCACGATGTCAGGGTGCAGGTAAAGCCCAGACATGAGCCCTTGTACCAGCAGCTTGTGGAGTGCTCACTCTAGTATATCACTCAGTACTGGATATGTGCACGGAGGGCCCACATATGCACCTTGGTGAGATCAGTTCACGGGCCTTCTGAGGAAGGATCTTCTGTCTGCATCAGGCGCATGGAGGGTGGAGACTCAGACTGTGATGGCAGCAGGGCTGTGGGTTGTCCACTATACCCCCAGGAAGTAGATAGAAAATACCTGGCTGTCTAGGCAGTGTTCAGCTGGGAACCATGCTGTCAGAATGTAGTGGCCTGCCTGATTCTCTGTCTCATCAGTTCCGGATGCGTGTGCTTCACCGACAGTGATCACAGACTGCCTGTATCTTTGACGTCTAGGAGGTCAGGGCACACATGAAGCCCAGACCCAAACCACGGTGTCAGCAGCTCGTGGAGCACCCACTCCAGTACCTCACTCAGCAGTGGGCACACACAAGGAGGACCTATATGTGCACCCCAGTGAGAGTAGATCATAGGTCTTATGAGTGAGGATTTCTTGTCTACATCAGGCACACAGAGGGTGGAGACTCAGACTCTAATGGCAGCAGGGCTGTGGGTCGCCTGCTTTGTCCCCAGGAAGTAGATGGGAAATAGCTGGCTCTCTTGGCAGTGTTCAGAACCATTATTTCAGTGGGTCGCAGACCACCTGATTCTGCATTGGAAATTTTCAGTATCATTATTTATTGATTAGTTTTTTTTTTCTGAAACTCTTAGTTCCTCTATATCCTTGCCAATTTCCATGCCTCTAATTATAATTAAATTAGGTTTTTGAAGTTCTTAAGTAACTCAGTGTGTGTATTTGAAATTGCATATCTTTCCTATTTGTTTTATGTAGATAATTTCAAGTATTTACCTTCAAATTCTCTAATTGTTTCTTTCATAATGTTTAGTCTGCTTTTTGTAGCATCCAGTGTTTTGTTCATGTCAGACACTGCAGTTACCCTTCTAGATTTATGGCTGTATTTTTATCTTTCCTTTCACAACTTAACATATTCAGAATTTCCTCTACTTTGAACATATGGAATACAGTTGTAATAACTGCTTTAATGTTGTTACTTGCCAGTTTTAACATCTGGATCAGTTTCAATTAATTTAATTTTATCCTCATTATGGGTTGCATTTTCCTGCCTGTTTATATGCCTAATATTTTTTATTGAGATGTCAGACACTGTGGATTTTACCTTGTTGGGTGTTGGTTAATTTTGTAATCTTATAGTCTCAAACTCTGTTGTGGAACAAACATATTACAAGTAAATAATCTAATACTTATAACTTTAAATTTCCAGATTTTTAGGTGTTTGGGGAGCAATGTTTAAGGAAGATCTAATTATTCTCCACTATGAGGCAGAATTCTTCTAAATATATTACCAAGTAGTCATTCAATTAAGAAGGCTTCCACTATGGCTGATGGAAATATGCTTTATTCCTAAATTCCAGCTCAAGCTCATTCTAATCCTTTCAGGAGGTTCATTCCCGTAACCCAGCTAGTTTTTCACAGGTTTGCACTGATCAGTATTCTGAAGACTACTTGAAGAATTCTAGAATTTCTTCCTGTGCGGCTCTCTTATCTCCAATATCTTGTTCTTGAGAAACCTGTATATCCATTTCTTTGAACTATTAGCTTTGTTTTAACTCAGACAGTGTGCTAAACTCTACCAGGTTGTTTTTTTTTCTGTAGCCTAGAAAATCTCTCAAATCAAACTTAGGCAACAATACAGGTTGCCACATTTGTTTCCTCTCTCCAGAGTCATCGTTCTTTGTTATCTAATGTTTAATAACTTCAAAATAATTTTCATATATTTTGTCCACTTATCTATGTTTCATAGGGAGGAAAAAATTCAGTTTCTATTATAAATCATTAATGGAGTCAGAACAATTTTGATATTAAAGACCACTGATAGTTCATGAACTTTATGCTACATTTCAAAATACATAGTAAGCTAAAAGTATTTTTATACTCTTGGGAGAATAAACAATAACATCATCAAAGCTTGAAAAGATGCACGGGTTGGAATTCTTGTATCCTCAGATTGCCTGTTGGCTAATCAAGAAGGTGACTTTCTTGGTATGTGCCGGAGAGTTATTAGACTTGTGATTGGAATTTACTCCAATTTCACACCATCACAGACTCCAAGGCCTGTAATGTATAGATCAGTCTGTCACATACTCCAGCAGAGATATCATTCCAATAGGACCTTTTGAATAAGAATTACCAGTTATCTGAATGACTGTCAAGTTATACCATAAGGAAATAAATCTTAGACCTTAATATTTCAATTGTAAATGTATAATTACTTGCGTTCAATAGTTTGCACTTATAAATTAGGGACTTCAAAATAAAAAAAAAAGTTTGTTAGAAAACTCCATCCTAGAAATGTCTTTCTGAATTTGAGAGATTAAATATACCACTTTATGTTTACTGCTCCTAATGGACCCATTTATGAAGATCACCTGAAAGCCTGCCAACCTTGTGTGAGGTCTAGATGGAGATTAGGTGTGCTAGCTGGTCCAGACTGCAGTGCTCTGCCATTTGGATTTTTCTAAGACAAATAGCTGTTCCATGTGTGTAAAAAGAACTCACTTCAGTTTGTACTTGTGTTTTGAAAAAGTTATGTAACCAAATAATTGAAGACATAAATTTTTTAAAAGTCAAGGGAAAGGTCAAGAGCAACATGCAAAAGAAAAAAACACAAAAACACAAATATGAGGGATGAGTCAGAAAAATAAAAACTAGAAAAATTGTGGATGTTTTTGGATACATATTCTGACCTGAGTCATGCTCCAAATCCAGCTCCATCTGTTCCTTAGTGTTTTGGAAAATGTTTCTCCTCATTCAGACCCACCCATCCTCCACAGGCTAGTTCTTTTCCCAGATATTCTTACCTCCCACATTTAGAACAGAATCACACATCATTTAAAATTTGTAGTGCTTTTTATTTTGCACATCACTAAAACATTTGTCTTTTGTACAAAACAGAATTACTTTTCTTTCTGCCAAATTATGTATTTCTATTTTTCATCTTGAAGAAAATAAAATCAAGGATAACAAATTTAACACTTGAATTATTTCTACACAACATAACCAAAATATATGTATCTGTGGATTTTGGGGTAAGGATAACATGACAAGCTTTTCAGGTAGTCACAAAATAAAGTTTGAAAATAAAGTTCATTTACTTATCAGTAATATAGTAGTAGAACTATTTGAGGAGGAAAAGATCTTGCTTTTAAAGTACTGTGTTTGTGGCAAAAGATTTCTCAATGAGATCTCAGATATCTTCTTTTTAAGTATTTGCTAAGTGTGTACCTAGTAAATATAACTAACTCTACAGAGTAGGGACATAAGTCCTGTATCTTGATATCTATATACAGATGCTAGTATTCAGACTGTGAAGTTAGTTAATTCAACATGAAAAACAATTCACTAGATTTGAACATCCTAGGTGTGTGTTTTTGGATTTGAGAGGTGATATATACCACTTTGGAATACTATCTGCAACAGACTCATATATTTATAAAAGCATCAGACCTTCTAATGACTTGCTCTATAGCATTTTTAAATTTTAAACAAAGTACTATTTTCAAATAAGATCATCACTTAGTTTGATATACTATGAACTTACTAAATGTTGACTTCAAATTTTACTGCCTATTAAAAACATAATGAGATCTTCCCCTTGTTTTTAGTGTTAACACTTGTCATATTTCACGATATAAATATATTACATTTTCGATAACTGAAATATATTTCAAAAAACTGAAATGTATACTGCTCTGAAAATGAAGTAAAATGACTACTAGCCATGTGTTTACTTTTTTACTCTATATCATGGAAAGAAAATATACTTGCAGACGTTTAAAATATCTTTGTGGCAATAATCTGTCCCCAATTTATTGATAGTTTTCTTCAAACTGAACTTTCTACTGCTATTTTCCCAAAAGGTTAAGATTCAAATAATATTTCCTTTAGAATTGAGACAATTGAAGTTTTGAGGTTCACCATTCCTTTCTGTTGAGCAAATTGTATGTAACATTCACATGGCAGTGATAATACGGCCAGAGTGACTTCACAGAGTACAGGAGACACTCAGCAGTGAGCCTGCCTCACGATAACAAACCCATAAACACGAACATCCCTGCAGTTGTTCCCCAGGTTTTCTTTCTTGCTCCGTCATCGCCCTTACTGTCTCTCTTTCCCCACCCCTACTGCTTTTGAAATCGTCTTCCCTGTCATGTTCCACATTGGCAAATCCATCTACCTGTAACATAATGTATATGGGTTGTGGTAATTAGTAAGCCCGTGAAAATTATGTATGAGAACAACCAAAAGCCATTCAAGATGCATGGGCTGTCTGAGGGGCGGGAGGAGATGGAGATGGAGCGATCTTTGGGAGTTAATATTATTAAGATTTCTTTATCTACATAAACATCCAGTTGCTAGTAGACACCCTTCAGAAACTATTTTGTAAGATACCTGTTTCTCTTGTTTCCTTTTTTTTTTATTTTACCATGAAAAAGTGAAATAAAATTTCATAACGAAATACTAGGAGAGCAATAGTTAATACATTACATGTTGTTATCTTTAAAGTAGCTGCTTAGGGTAAAAGATATAGGCATAAAAATTTCTCCAATTCATATTAGCTCAAACCTCCCTTTTTAAAGAACTAAGAGACATTAATAGTGTTACTGACTTTCATTTTTTCCCTTTTCTATGCTGTCCTTGCCCCTTTCACCCATCCTAATTCCCTTTTCCTTTACAATATCTTCCCATTTCACAATATCTATTGTACATTTTACAGCATTTATACTTCTGCAGTTTCTCACATGAGAAAGACAATATAATGTGAGTCTGATTTATTTCGCTTATTAGCATGGTCTCAAGTTGCATCCATTTACCTGTAACAGTCTCAAGTTTATTCTTCCTTATGCCCATTATATAAAAATACCACATCTTTTTTTATCTATTCCTTGGTTGATGGGCTTTTTAGTTGTTTCCAAGATTTAGCTATTACAAATTGACTGCTATATACATGGGTGCATATATATTGTGGTATGATGTTTCTAATTCTTCTGGGAGAATACCCAGAAAGAGAATAGTTGGGTGGAATAGAAGCACTAAATCTAGTTTTTTAAGAACTTCCACACTGGTTTCCACAGTTGTGTCATTCTATACTCCCATTAAAAGTGGAGAAGGGTTCTATTTTCCCCACAGCCCCTCTAGCACTTGTTATTGGTTGATTTCTTGATGATAACCATTCTTTCTGGGCTGAGATGAAATCCTAGTGTTGTTTCATTTGTATTTCTCAAACGACCGATGATGAACATTATTTCTTATATTTATTTGCCATTGTATTTCTACAACTGAAAAGGGTGTATTCATCTCAGATGCCCATTTTTCGATTGGGTAACTGAATTTGGGGGTTCTGAGGTTTTTCAATTCTTTATATGTTCTATAAACATAAAAGTCCTTTGTCTCGGGGACACCAAAGATTTTTGCACTCTCTAGGCTGTCTTTTAACTTCATTACTAATTTATTTTGCTATGCACAAGCTTTTTAAATAAGATTATGTCCTAGTTTTTGATTATTGAAGCATGTCCTGTACAGTCTGGATTTTGTTCATGAATTCTCTACCTACACCTTTGTCCTCGAGATTTCTATCTAATTTCTCTTCCAGTCGACTGAGTGTTTCTGTTCTAATATTTAGGTATCTGATCCATTTTGACTTTAGTTTGTTGCGCACTGATAGACATGGGTCTAGTTTTAGTCTTCAGCATTTAGAAAGCTAATTTTTCCAGCAACATTTATTACAGAGGCTATATTTTTTCCAGTGAACATGTTTGGCCCCTTTCTCAAAGATAAAGTTATTGAGTGTGTTTGTACTTGTGTCTGCATCTTCTAATCCTCCGATCATCGGGTCTCTTTGTTTTGCCAGGATCATGCCGATTGTATCACAGTAGCCTTACAGTGTAATTTTAAGTCAGGGATTGTGATGTTTCCCGCCTTGCCTTTGTTGCCCAGCATTGTCTCCGTTATTCTAGGTCTTTTCTGCTTCTAGGTAAATTTTAGCAATGTTTTCTCTGTTCTGACAGGTATGTTCATGGTATTCTGATTTGTATTACATTAAATCTGCATAACAATTTTGGTAGTATGGCCATTTTCACAATGTTGGTTACTCCTATCCATGAGTAAGTGATATCTTTCCATTCTCTTATATCCTCTTCAATCTCCTTTTCCAGAACATTGTAATTTTCATTATATAGATCATTCACTGCCTTTGTTAGATAGATTCCTAAGCATTTCATTTTTTTGGATGCTATTGTGAAGGTATGGTTTCCCTAATATCTGTCCCAATGAGTTTGGTTTTGTGTACAAGAATATTATTGATTGTTGAATGTTGACTTTGTATCCAGCTATGCTACTGAATTTGGTTATTAAAATCTAGAAGTTTTTTGGTGGAGTTTTGGGGGTTTTCCTTGTAGAGCATGATGTTGTCTGTAAACAATGTTAATTTAACTTCTTCTTTCCTATCTCTATTCCTTTTATTTCTCTCTCTGGATATCTTTGCATGACTAAAATGTCAAAAAAGCTCCCTAAAGTTGATAACTGTCTTAGTGTTGGTTTGAGGTTTTCCAAGGAGAAACAATGTAATACAGAACACATTTTATAAGATTATTTATAATAGTCACCCAAAGAATGATGTATAAAAGAGTTCAGGAAATCTGTCCACACACTGAAGACCAAAGAATCAGCTAAGGGCCAGGATCCCGTGGAATGGCCTGCATGAGTCCAGCTGAAGACCTACAGCCCATAACAGTGTCTCTCATGAATCCAGCTGGAGGCCTAGAGCCCACGACAATGTCACATCAGGCCTCTTTCATGGCTCTGCACTGGGAAGGCCCAATGGTCAGTCGTGGAAGCTAGAAAGTCTGTGCCAGCAAGATGAAGCATCTGTGCTTGCAGGCTGAAGGATCTATACTGGAGCCAGAAAGCAACACTTAAAGTAAGAATCAGAGTTCTCCTGAAAAGTACCACATCCATCCTCAGCAATAGCAAGATCCCAAGCTCCTGCAATGATCAGGACAGCCAAGTTCCCATAACGAAAGCCAAGTTTCACCAGGAGACTGAGCAGCACATCATTTTCCCCCGCAGTGCCAGGAAGCAATGCTCAAAGTGAGAACCAGAGCTCCCCCAAAGTGAACCAAAACCATTCTCAGCGACAACAATGTTCCGAGTTCCTTGGAAGATGAGAACAGCAGAATTCATCAGGAAAGCCAGCAAGACAAGCTCCTCCAAGGAAACCAACTGCTCCGTACAGCTGCATAACAGCTTCCAACACTTTCTACCAGCTCCCAACAGCCTTCCTTTCTTCTTCAGTTCTGCCTCCTATGCTGCTGGCAACGATCCTCAGGTGGGCTTCTCACACCAAGCACCATGCTAATTCAGTTCAACTGAGTGTTACAAGTTGACCACCAGTTGTCAATCCACCACAGTCTTCAATAATGGTTCTTGATTTTCTAGATTGCCGATAAGGAGGTGAAACTAATCTAGTACAAATAAGGTACTACTTACAACTAATATAAGTGCACAGAAACCATAAATGATATATGCAAATCAAGGTCATAATTATATTATTAAAATGTTACTAATGCTTTAAAGAAAAGATGAAGCACATAACCAAAAGCAGCTAAGGTAATATTTTTTTCATCCACTTAGATTCAGATTGTCCTGTTATCCTCTTAATCTTTCACTTGGCCAGTTATGATTATTAGGGTTTTTAAGTGTATTGTTGGCATGAATTAAACTCTCCATAAGTAATGGTGCTTATTAATGTTATTTCAACTGCTACATTAATGCCATTCACTTATTTTTCTACAGCTAGTAAAAGCTCATTTTTACATATAAAAATACAATGTTTTTCCAATTACTCAAACCCAATACTATATACATGCTTAAAATCCAAAAGGCATTACTACTCTAATGCAAAATATGTTTTTCACAGGCGTATCTGTTGTCTGCATGAAATCTAGCAAATGTTTCTACTACTGCCCTGGTCTTGATAAAAATAAAATTATCTTCCAAATCCAGTAAGTGGACAGTGAGTTCCCAACTCTGGCTGGATATCAAAATTACTGGAGCATTTAAAACTACAATTGTTGTAGTCAAAACTTTAGAGACTCACACTTTCTAAGTCTGGAACAGGCCCTATATTCTTTGAACTATTAAAAACTATTGAAGTAATTTCAGTACATGATAGGAGCCAAGTGTGAAAAACACTTCTAAAAGATCCTTTCACAAAACAAGCCCTTTCATATGTGATTGGTTCTCATGTTTGATGTTTATATTTTCCTCAGTCCATTCAACTACATAGTAAAATAGCATAAAGTAGCTTATAGACAATAAAAATTTATTTCCCAAAGTTCTGAAGGTTGATTAATTCTAAAACCACGAGTTCAGCAGATTTGATGTCTGATGAGGGTCTATTCCTTGGTTTATGGATAGTGAATTCTTGCTTTTTCCTCAGATGTTGAAGGGTCATTATAGATCTCTGGGTACCTCCTTTATAGGGGATCACACCCTATTTATGGGTAAACCTGGCTTTACAACTTAATAATTTCCTACAAGTCCTACTTTCTTATACCATCATATTGTGATCAGGTTTCAACCTAAAATTTGAGGTGATACAAACCATCAGATCACAACAAACCATTATTCTAAAAAGTATCTGTTGGTGGTTTTAGCTTGTTTGTGCATTTGCTCATAATTATGTATTATACTATAATCTGATTTCTTAACCATGTCTATTTCCCTTTGCAAGGTCGTGCATTTGCTGGGGAGCATTGCCTTCAGGACATAAAGTATCACAGCTAATGCTTTCTCAATGGATTGGTAAGAATTATGCTTCAAAAATAAACACAGAAGCTTAATTTTTTAATTTATTTTTTCAATTTTATTTTTAAAGATATAAAAAACAAAACATATTAACAAACACACAGATATAAACAAACAATATAACAACAATAAAAACAATAAAGAATTTCAGACAAAGTGAGAAGAAATTAACAGTGGTTGTTGAATTACATACTGTTATCTTCATATTGGTGACTCAGATAAACAATATAGATATGGAAGCATGACCAAACAATTAAATATCAACTGTTCTTTTCAAGAAAGGAATAGGAATTAATAGTACAATTATCCTGGCCATCTTGTGTGTGTGTGTGTGTGTGTGTGTGTGTGTGTGTGTGTGTATTTTATATATATTATGTTCTCTAGTGGCATTCATTTACCTACAAAAGCCTCAAGTTTATCTTTCTTTACAGCTGAGTAGTATATCATTATATAAAAATACCACACCTTTTCAATCCATTCCTCAGTTGATGGGCATTTGTGTTATTTCCATGATTTAGCTATTATAGAGCACACTGCTATAAACATGGGTGCACATATATCACTGTGGTATGTTTTTAGTTCTTCTGAAAAGTTCCCAGAAGGGGAATAGCTGGGTTGAATGGAATCTCTAGACCTAATTTACTAAGGAATCTCAAGATTAATTTCCACAGTGGTTGCACTAGTTTATACTCCCACCGACAGTGGAGAAGTGTTCCCTTTACTCCACAGCCCTTTCAACATTTGTTATTGTTTGATTTCTTGATGATAGCCATTCTTTATGGAGTGAGGCAGAATCTCAGTGTTTTCTTAATTTGTACTTCTCAAATGAATAATGATGTTAAACACTTTTTCATGTATTTATTTGCCATTTGTATTTCTTCATGTGAGAAGTGTGCATTCATCTCAGATGCCCATTTTTGTATTGTGACTTTGAATTGTGAGGACCTGATTTTGTTTTAGTTCTTTATATGTTCTAGGTAGAAGTCTTTTGTCTGAGGGACAGTTGGCTAAAATTGGTTCCCAGTTTGACAGTTTTTGTTTTTACTATATTGGTTATTTCTTTAGATGTGGAAAATTTTTTCAGTAAAATGAGATCCCGGTTGAAGATTCTTTGAAGAATTTCCTGTGCAGTTTGGTTGTTGTTCATGAACTTTCTGCATATCCCTATGTCTTCAAGGTTTCTACCTACTTCTTTTTTCAGTAGATATAATGTTTCTGTTTTAATATTTAGATCTTTAATCCATTTTGACTTTAATTTGGTGCATCGTGATAGACATGGGTCTTGGGCATGTGGCAAGCCAGGATTTCTAGCACCATTTATTAAAGAAGCTATATTTATTCCAGTGAACTTTGGCACTTTTGTCAAAGATAATAAGGTGGCTGAGTGTGTTTGTGATTGTGACTGTGTCTTCCAGTCTGTTCCGTTGATCCTCAGATCTCCTTTTTTTGCCAATACCATGCAGATTTTATAACAGTAGCTTTGTAGTATAATTTCAAGTAAGGAACTGTGACTCCACCTGCATTGCCTTTATTACCCAGGATTGCTTTTGCAGTTCGAAGTCTCTTCTGGTTCCAGATGAATTTCAAAAATGTTTTCTCTAGATCTGTAAGGTACACTAATGGTATTTTAATTGACATTGCAGTGAATCCATACAAAAATTTTGAGAGTATGGCCATTTTCACAATGTTGGTTCTTCCTACCCATGAGTAAGGAATATCTTCCCATTTCCTGAAATCCTCTTCAGTCTCTTTTTTCAGAGTATTGTAGTCCTCAATGTATAGATCTTTTACTTCTTTTGTTAGATTTATTCCTAAATATTTCAGTTTCTTGGATGTTGTGGTGAAATGTATGGTTTCCTTAATTTCTCTCTCAATGTGTTTGTTGTTTTTGTATAGGAAAGCTATTGATATTTTGAGTGTTGATTTTGTATCCAGCTACATTACTGAATTTGGTTATTAATTCTGGGAGTCTTTTGGTGAGGTTTTGGGGTCTTCCATGTAGAGTATCTTGTCATCTGTGATTAAAAATAATTTCATTTCTTTCTTTCCTATTGTCATTCTTTATATTTCTCTCTCTTGTCTAATTGTTCTGGCTAATGCTTCCAGAACTATGTTGAAAAGGAGTGATGACAGTGGAAATCCTTGTCTTCTTCCTTCTTTTAAATTAAAAGCTCAGAAAACTAAATTTTATCTGACAAAAATTATTTTTCTTGCAGCCTAAGAAAGATACTACAGTGATATAGTATAGAATACTGAATATTTGATTAAAACTCAAAGCACATTACTGGATGTGGTGGCACATACCTGTAATCCCAGCACTTGGGAGGCTGAGGCAAGAGGGTCATTGCATATTGAAGACCAGCCTGGGCTACAGAGTGAGCTCAAGGGCAGCCTGAACTCCACAGTGAGACCCTGTCTCAAAAAGACAAAACAAAAAATGACAGCACATTATATGAAGTGTGATCAAAAGATAAAGTGAATGTTTAAATAAAAAGAATTATAGTAAAATGCATATTGCCATTATACCCCTTCAAGATATAGTCAGTCACTTGAAACACATTTATTCCATTGTTCTTGATGCTTTCTAAAGTACCTCTGCAAGATTTCTTTCATGGTAGTCACAATTTGAAACAACAGAAAACTATAAAGCTTTCTGAAATCACCTAAGTGATTTCATTCAGACTGAGCCAGCCAGCCCAGCTCATGGCACACACCACAAGCATGATCAAATGTCCCAGAAGGCCCAAAACAACAATGAGAAATCAAATGAGCAGGTGAAACAAGGGACCAGGGAGATCAAGACCAGGCCCTGGCCAAGATGCCCACATAACCCCAGGCAAAATTAGCAGCATGAAAGTGTCTAAAGCAGCATTGAGGGGCGAGCAGTCGTTAAGTTGTGTGAAACAGTCTGGTGCTTTGGCACACAGGCATAGAGAATGGAACAGGGTATGTTGGCCAGTCTGCACAAAAGAACTCTTGAGGACTCCTGAAACATATCAGTCCCAGTCCCCCATATCCAGAGGCTAGGATCAACTCCATATCCAGCACAAGTTGTACAGCAAACCTGGTTGGAGTACACAGCACATTTCTGGAAACTGACTTGGAAACATCCATCAACCTGCGAACACCAGAGGAACTTTACTTGTATTTCTGTCTGTCTGATTGGTTATTGTCTTGCTTACTTTTCTGTTGTTGCTGGGACAAAATATCTGACACCCCAAATGAAGGAAGGAAAGGTTTAGTTAACTTGCAGTTTGTAGAGGTTTCATTCTATGCTCGCCTGGCTCCACGGCAGAATGGCACATGGCAAAGGGCACCCATTCATGGTGGCAGAAAACAGAAGTCAACAAGAGCAAAATGGCAGAGTGGCTGCAAGCAGCATCTTTCTCCCCCTTACATATGCAAACTATCTGCCCCAGCACAATCACAGCATTGTACTATGGATCAATCAAATATCTAGAAACCCATCCCATTGACTGCATCAGAATTTAGCAGAACATGAAGTTACAAACCGTAACAGCTATCTTTTCTCAGCCTGGTAGGGTATTTTGTTTTGTTTTGTTTTTGTGGTTATCTTTGCTCTGGTTGGTTTTAGGGTTATTTTCTGTTGTTCTTTCCTCTTTTCTCTTTTTTCATTAGTTAGGCCTGCTGTCTTCCTTTTTGTTTCCTTGCACTTGTATTCTTTCTCTCTTTTGTCAGCTACCCCTTGAAATTATGACACCTTCAAGTGAGTAAACACTGTCTCTTTCTTCTGATTCTCCTTAGTACTCCTACATTTCCTCTTTCGTCCTTTCTCCCACGTCCTCGAAGCTTTACTCGCTCACCCTTTGCTCTTTTGCTTTGCCTCTACCATATTCGACCTCAGTAATCTCTCTTATCACCTTGTCATCTTGACACCACTCCTATCAACACAATGGGGTAAAATCACTCCACTAGGGGAAAAATTAGTGTGTACTAGTTGCTGGCATATGTTAGATTTTTTCATGTAACTGTGGAATTTGATCCTATTGCAAGATATCACATTAATACTTACCACAGTTTGTCAGTAGCTTGACTAAACTTGATTTTATTGGTATTGCTTGCTGAACTGTTTTAGCCAGGATGTCATACATATTATCATCAACTTATCTCCCTTCCATGATAACATTGATTGTGTTGGGTCATAATCATCACCATAGTCCAGTAACAAAGGACTGGGTGCTGAACCAGGTAGCAACATTTTATCCTTAACAAATAGAAAAGGTAGGTTCTTGAGATAGACATAAAGAACAACCTATATCTGAAAGACAACCATGAAAAACCAACACCCCCTAGGAAGGCCTCAATACCAATTGTAAATCTATCTACCCTAAAAAAATTGGTGAGCAGCAATAAAGAAAGCAAAGTAAGAAAAAATTTAGAAAACAGAAAATGACAAGATATTGAAGCAAAATGCAATCCCATACTTCCAGTCCACCCAGGACAAGCCTAGAACACAATTACATAGAGGAAACTGAATGTCACGGACAGGAAATTTCTAAAATAATAGCAGCAGAAGTGAAAAAACAAATGTAAAAGGCTATAGAAAAAAATCTCTCAGGTACTAAAAGAAATAATGATCAGAATAAAAGATATTAGAGTAGACATAGATAAAAATAAAAGACCTTAAGAAAATGATGCAAACCATAAAGAGCCAACATAACAAAGAAATGGATTCCATGAAACAGATCCAAACAGAAATTGAAGAGATTAAACTTTCCACTGAAAGTCTACACAACAGATTAAAGACAAGGATAAAACACCAGATCTAGAAGAAAGGATTTTGACTAATGAACATGAAAAACAGATACCATAAAAATAGCAAAAGACCATGAAAGTCAATCCAACAGCTGCAAGATGGAGTAAAGAAAAGCAACATAAGATTGATTGGAGTCAAAAGAAAACTACAGATAATATAATGCCACAACAAAACTCTTCACATAAATGATGGCAGAAAACTTCCCAAACATGGACAAAAATCTGACATACAACTAAATGAAGCATATAAAACTGCAAAAATCCAAGACCAAAATAAATCTATACCAAGGCATACAATAATCAAGATACCAGAAACTCAGCAAAGAAAGATTGTTAAAAGCAGTTACAGAAATGAAACAAAACACATATAAAGACAAGCCCATCAGAATCACAAGAGACTTCTCAACAGAAACCCTCAAATCAAGGGGACCTTGGAGTGAGGTACTTCAAGCCCTAAAAGAAAACAATGTTCAACATGGATCGATATAACCTGCAACTATCTTTCAAAGTTAATGGAGAAAAGGGTATTTCCATGAAAAAGAACACCCGAGGAAATTCATGACCACCAAACCAGCTCTTCAGAAGTCTCTGAAGGAAGTATTAGAAAGAGAAATGAAAACCACTATCACAATAAAGAAGCCACCAAGTAGGGAAAGCAATTAAACAGAGGTGAAAGACGAGACCAACAGCAAGAAAACAATATGACAAAGATAGGACAATACATGTCTGTTACAACCATCAATGTGAATGGTCTCAATTCACCAACCAAACCAAATACACTGGCAGAATGGATTAAGAAGCAAAATCCAACAATATGCTGCATTAAAGAAACACATTTAACTCAAAAAGAAATTCACAGAGTGAAAGTCAAAGGATGGACAACAATACTCCATTTGACAGGAACCCATAAAAAAAGTTAAGGTATCTAGTTTATTTGCAGACAATGTGAACTTAAAGCCAAGACTGATGAAAAGAGACAAACAAAGTCATTACATTCTTGTTCAAGAAATACTACAAGAAAAAAAGATAAAAATCATACATATATATGCACCAAACAGCAGTGCACCCATTTAAACAAAACAAATAGTAACATACATGAAAAATTAAGAGAGCAGTAACATTGTTGTAATGGAGGACGTTAATACCCCATTTTCAAAATTAGATAGATCATGTAGCCAAAAAAAATCAACAAAGAAATATCAGAATTAAAACAAACCTTTGAACAAATGGACCTAGTAGATGTCTACAGTGTTCCACCATACAGTACCAGAATATACATTCTTCTCAGCTGAACATGGGATGCTCTCTAAAATAGACCACATACTACCCCATGGAACATGCTTAAGTAAATGTAGAGGAACTGAAATTATCATATGCATATTATCTAATTATAGTTCAATGAAATTGGAAAATGGTCAAAGAAACCACAAAGCCTACATAAACAAATGGAAATTAAACACTTTCCTGAACAACCAATGAGTCATAGAGGAAATCAAAGAAGAAATTAAACAGTATCTATAATTAAATCAAAATGCCAGTGCAACATATTGGAACTTAGGTGAAGTAATGAAAACAATCATAGGAGGGAAAATTATAACAGTAAATTGTCACATTAGGAAAACAGATTGAGTTCAAATAAACAACTTAATTTTGAATATCAAACTCCTAGAAAAGGAAGAATCAAACCCATAGCATTCATGAAAGACAAAATCATAAAGCTCAGAGCAGAAATTAACAAATGGAGACTAAGGAAACAATACAAAGAATCAATGACGTGAGGATTTGGTTCTTTGAAAGATTAAATAACATTAATAAACCCCTAGCCAATGTTTTCTAAAAGAGAAAAGATCCAAAGTGCAGCAATTAGAAATGAAAAGAGTTAAATAATAGAGGATTCTGTGGAAATCCAGAAGAATATCAACACCCATTTTAAGAATCTGTACTCTAATAAAGTAGAAAACACAGAAGAAATAGAGATTCCTAGACACAACTGTAAATGAATCAAGAAGATACAAATATTCTAAATAATCCAATATCAGCCAAGGAAATTGAAAATACAATTAAAACCATAACAATAAAGAAAAGCCCAGATCCTTCTGGATTAACTGTTAAAATCTACAAGAAATTTACAGAAGATCCAATGCCACTAATGCTCAAAATCTTAAATGAAATTGAAAAAGAAGCAATACTTCCAAAATCGTTCCTGGAAGCCAGTATTTTGATACCAAAACCAGACAAAGAACAACCCAGAAAAGAAAACTACAGCCCAGTCTTTCTAATGCATATACATGTAAAAATCCTCAATAACATCCTGGAAAACAGAATGCAGTGAA
Organism: Dinomys branickii; assembly: GCA_004027595.1. Taxonomy (NCBI): domain Eukaryota; kingdom Metazoa; phylum Chordata; class Mammalia; order Rodentia; family Dinomyidae; genus Dinomys; species Dinomys branickii. Next base: position 71,058 of record PVLD010008936.1, read on the forward strand.
TTATAAAGAAAATTATACACCATAATCAAGCAAGAGCCATCACAAGGATGCAAGGGTAGTTCAATAAATGCAAATCAATAAATGAAATACACAATATTAAAAAACCAAAGACAAAAACCACATGATCATCTCAATAGTTGCAAAAAGAGCAATGGGCAATATCCAACACACATTCATGATTAAAAAGAACCTACAGAAAATTGTTATAGATGATCTTTGTCTCAATTCTTATAGAAGCAATCTATGACAAACCAACAGTTAATATCATACTAACTGAAAACTTTGACTCTAAAATCAAGAGAAGACAAGAGTGTCTACTATCACCCCTCTTATTCAATATAGATCTGGAGACTTTAGCCACAACAGTTAAACAAGAGAAAGAAATAAAAATAAGACAGGAAGATTTTAAATTATCATTATTTGTGGATGACATGATAGTCTGTGTAGAAGACTCCCAAAACTCCACCAAAAGACTTGTAGACTTAATAATCAAATTCAGTAATGTATCTGGACACAAAATCAACACTCAAAATCAATAGGATTTCTGTACAGCAAACTCACTGAGATATTAGGAAAACCACACTCTTTACAATAGTACTCCCCAAAAATGAAATACCTAGGAATCAATCTAACAAAAGAATTAAAAAATCTATGCATTGGAAATTACAATATCCTAAAAAGGGACATTAGATAGGATATTAGAAAATTGAAAGGTATCACTTGCTTGGATAGGAAGAACCAACATTGTGAAAATGCCATACTCCCAAAACTGTTGTACAGATTTAATACAATCCAAATCTAATGTCATTAGAGGATTAGAGGTCCCATGTGACCTTACAGAAACAGAAAATATTCCCAAAGTTCACTTGGACCCAGAAGAGACCTAGAATAGCAAAAGTAATTCTGTACAACAAAGGTAAAGCAGGGGCGTCACAATCACTTACTTGAAATTATACTACAGAGCTACTGTGATAAAATTGCATGGTACTAGCAAAAATCAGACTTAAGATCAGTAGCACAGATTAAAAGATGCAGCAACAAATCCAAGCACACTCAGCTACCTTATCTTTCACAAAGGTACCAAACATATGAACTGGAAGAAAGACAGTCTCTTTAATAAATGGTGCTGCAAAAACTGGCTTTCCACTTGCCAAAGACTAAAATTAGACCCATGTCTATCACCATGCACTAAATTAAAGTCAAAACAGATCAAAGATCTAAATATTAAAACAGAAACACTAAATCTATTGGAAGAGAAATTAGGTAGAATTCTTAAAGACATAGGTGTAGGCAGTGATTTCATGAATAAAACCAAGAACTCAAGGGAAATAAGTCAACAACTAGAGTCTCAACATATTAAAACGCTTTTGCACAGTGAAAGAAATCACCAACAGAGTGAAAAGATAACACATAGAGTGGGAAAAAAATTTAGCCAGTTGTCTCTCACAGAAAGAATACACAAAGAATTGAAAAAAATGAGGCCCCAAAATTCAAAGACCCAATAAAAAAAATGGTCATCTGAGATGAATATACACTTCTCAGATGAAGAAGTGTGTATGGCAAATGGCAAATAAATATGTGAAAAAAATTCATCATTGGTCATTCAAGAAATGCAAATTAAAACAACACTGAAATTTCATCTTATCCTAGAAAGAATGGCTATCATCAAGAAATCAACCAATTACAACCGCTGGAAGGGCTGTAAAGGAAAAGGAACCTTTCTCTACTCTTCGTGGGAGTGCATACTGGTGCAGCCACTGTGGAAATCAGTGTGGAGATTCTTCCAAAAACTAGGATTAGAGGTCCATGTGACCCAGCTATTTCTCTTAAGTTATTTTCCCAGAAGAATTAAAAACATTATATCACAATGATATATGTGTACCCACGTTTATAGCAGCACTATTTCTAATAGCTAAATCTTGGAAACAACTAAATGCCCATAAACCAAAGAAAGGATGAAAAAGCCGTGGTATTTTAATACAATAGAGTACTACTCAGCCATAAAGAAGGATAAACTTAAGACTGTTAAAGGTAAATGGATGCAACATGAGGTCATACTCAGAAATAAATCAGACTCACATGTATAAACATCTTATTTTCTCTCTGGTGTGAGAAACTGAATGAGTGAATAAAATCTGAAATATATGACAGATATTTGTGAGTTTCAAAGAAATTGTTCAAAGCTAAAGGGGAACTAGGACGGAAGAGAAGAGAAAAGATGGAAGTGAAAAAGTGGGGGGAAGCAAGTCAGTTATACTAGTAGTATTTCTTAGTTCATTGAAAGGGAAAGTTTATGGTAATATCAACTGGAGAGAATTTAATGCCCATATCTTGCACTCTGAATATTTTAAAGATAACAATCTACAATGTATTGACTGTTGTTATTCTCCTATTGTTTTGTATGAAATTTTGTTTTAACTTCATTCCATAAAATAAAATTTAAAAAAAGAAATAATAACAAAAACACCCATATATTCTAGAAACTTCTTTTTAAAACCACTTGCTTTTCTGTGGTATAAAAGACAAAAAGAATTATGTACAAAGAACAAAAGTCACTGCTACTTCAAGGTATTAAATAGCTAAGCTGGTGGACTGTAATTATTGGAAACTTACTGTAGCATCAGGCTTAGCTCCTACAAAAAGCATTAGTGGGATAGACAAGCAGAAACCCACATGATTTATTTACTAAATACATCTATAATAGCTTCCTACACTTTAAAGAAAAGCCATTCATACTACGCAATAACAGGTCATTCAGCAAAAATATACTGAGAAAGGGAAATTTTAGGATGTTTAAAGATACACCTTTTAAAACAGACTTACCTGTCCTAGAATCTCCTTGTAAAGAGCTCACTCTAAAAAATTTAGGTAAGAAATCATAATTCCACATACATGAAAATCAATTTGGGAGATTGACAGCTGTTTCAGCCTAGTATTAGATTTCCTTTGTTTCACTAAAAAGAATTGCCTGTAGGCACCAAACATACCAACATTGGCCAGCTGTATTTCCTCAATGTAGCTTGTCATTTTTAAAGGAGGCCTTCAGTATCCTTTTATATTGTTATTAAGAATTATATGTATCCTATGGGTAAAATTATGCAGAATAATAATTTTTAAATTCATACTAATAACTGATATTAATTGACCACGATAATTGTCATGGATCTATTCAGCACTTTACATGCATTTTCCAATTCAACGCTCAATTTAAATTCTCTGAAATTAGTTCATATACTATCTCCATATTGCTAATGATGATAGTGAGACTAAGATATCTCTTAAGTATCTTGCCCAAGGTGAAACACAAATTTTTATAAGGATAATTTAACATCCATTCTGTCAGATTCCAAGGCCCAAGTTTCATACAGTTTGTTTAACTGTTTCTCAGCATTTCTCCCTCTCCAGAGATACATTACTATGAGTCCATCCCATCAAGGATACAGACCATTTTAATGTGGGTAATTTCTGAACTTCACTCCTAACTTTGGCACCTTCCTACTGTATTTTCCAATGCTTAGACATGCTCTGCCAGTATTAACACCCCTATAATCTCATAAAAACTACATTCATTTACTCATATATGCTTCTATTTTTCTTCTAAATAAATTCTAATTCCAGACTAAAAACTGGAAATACTTCAATTGGAAAAGTATGGAGCTCACTGATACATCCAAGCCCAAACCAAATTACTTCATTTTCTTAAGCAGCCACTCTCTAGAGACTAAAGGAGCTATAGCTTTCAGGAGAAGTGGCAGATTATGGCTTTGGTGGTTAGAATGGAAGCAAAGTTGGGAGGTCCCCAGTCCTCTCTCTCTGTTCTCATTCACTTCTTCTATAGTGCTTAAGGGGAGCATGGTACTGCTGATGGCTTGATTTCAGATAACTGGCTTCCAGATTGTGATACAGTTTTGTTCTTAGCTACCCAGCATGTGTCAAGTTTTATGCCAAATCTAGGAAACCAGTACACTCAGCTTTACATAATATCTGAGGTATGAAGTGATTTCTAAGGACAAACTGAAAGTCTGAATTCTCTCAATCCCTATAAATACACACAAACCTGCTAAATTCCTGTATATCCACAACTCCTCTTTCTCTTACTAAAGCAAAGTTTTGGGAAACTATATATCTCAGCGCACACACACACACACACACACTCAGGGTGGAGAGTAAATTGAGAATTCTCCAAAAGGTATGGAACACAGTGATGGTGAATGTCATTTCAACCATGTCTGGAAAAGTTCTTGAGAATTCTTAAGCAGGTACATGACTTAGAGGTAAAGCAGATGTAAGTAAAAGAAAAATTGAATTTCAACTTTATAATAACAATAAAAATAAAATTCATTGAGCATATAAATGAGCATAATATGGACCACTGATCTTCAAACTTTAATATTATCATGGCTCAGCTCAACATTTCTTGAGAAACCTTCCCAAGTATATGGATTGGTCTGAAAAGTTATGAGTGCCAAATCTCCTAAGGATTATCTTTCTTAATTCCTCAAAAAAATCACACCTTAAAACTCTTCCTGCAAAATCCAATTCAAGACTCCTCCTCTGCTCTCTTAAAAGAAATTTGTTTAAGGGAACATTTACATAATCAGTATTTGAAGTACTACCAAGTTATACCACCACTTTACAACTGAATCTGTATCTATCATAGAGAATGTGTTATCCATTTTTGTAAAAAAATCAACCTGTTCTTAAATCTTCCAGTCTTACATTATTGGGCTCCAACACATTTTTCCAGCCACTACTATAGCTGCAAACTTTCCTTCTATTGTTGCTTTCTGCTTTTAAGGTAAAAACCTCTCTCATCCTTAAAGATCTCTTGAATGCACTTGATTTTCTGCTTTAAATTTATTTCACACAAACTTCTACAAGTCACAGGCCATGTCTAATGTTTTCATCTTTTTTACCCCACTAGGAAGTGGCCTTTTATGTTTTAACTATTGATTAACCTGTACAAACCATTTGATAGAGAAGTACATTAGAGAATCGGCTTTCATTTTACTTCTTAGAACTAACCGGAACTCCAGGGACACACAAAGTAGCAAACACTTGTTAGCAGAAAGAGTAGTTAATACATACATTGAAAAAAACACATGTTCCTAAATAATTTTGTACAGTGAATTGAACAATTAATTTTGTACAGTGACCATTTAACCTTGTATTAGGTCATCAGTGAAGTTTTTATAGTAGTCAGTTTTTGTTTTACGTGAATGAATGTAGATATTTCCAACCTGTTTTAAAAAGTCTGCGTGAAATATTCCCTTGGAGAGACTAAACAAGTGAATGATAGTAACATCAGGAATTTGATGCCAATGATGTTTGCAATAGAGATAATATTTGTAGACTTCTCTTGTACTAAGTACTTTGCGAGCACTTGAGTTTCCATTGACCTTAGAAGAAACTCGAAATTAGGTAAATAGGAACAGTATTGATTTGTGCACTATTTTCTCCCTGCAAATGACCATGAGAAGAAAAATACACAGGGGATACATGTGATGATGAAGTAGATATTAAACTTATGCAGCTGGAAAAAAAGAATTTTAAAGTTTTCTAGCTGAAAAGAAGAAAGTAAGGGAATATTGAAATATCTAACAATATTCAAAATCTAGAAAGAAAGAAGTAAGGAATCCTTTACAGGCTGTGGAGGGAACATGGTACTGTTGATGGCTTGTTTTCAAACATCCAGCTTCCACATTCTGATGCAATTCTATTCAAAGCTAACTAGTCCATATTAATTCTTTTTGTCGACTCTGGAAAATGAATACATTGAGCTTTATAGAACATCTGAGATCTGAATTGATTGCTAAGGACAAAGTGAAGGTGAACTTGGGGAAGATATTTTTCAGAGCTTGCTTAGCTATAGTAAAACCCTACTATGGCTCTAACCTTTGAGTTTATGCTCTCCTATGAGAAATTTAGAGAAATAGAATAAATAGGATATGTGGAAGGATGAACAGAGAAGTCGATGGATGTCTGGATATGAGAGAGATGGAAACAGAAAGACAGAGAGAGATTTAACATAAAGAACTGATTCACAGATGTGCAACTGGTAATTTGGAGATCCAGAAGAGTGTATGTAACAGTTAGGGTTCACTAAAGGATTTAATATAAAATAGATGCAAGATATGTGAAGGATTTAGAAGGTGAACTTACAATGGCTGCCTGCAGAGTGGGAATAGAAGAATGCAAAAGAGCCATCTGGCACTGGAGAACCAGAGGATCCAGTCAAAACTCAAAGGCCTGGAGCTCACTGCAGAGTCCATTGTGAGTGTGTATCAGAGAGCCAAAGGGTCTGTGCTGGAAGGCTGGAGACAGACGTCCAAACGCAAGAGGGAAGAGTGGAGCTCCCCTTAAGAAGCAAGAGAGGCTTCCTTCCTGTTTCCTTTTCATTCCACGGAGGCTACGGTCTTACTGGTTGATGCCACGCACACCCCAGCTGCATCTTCCATCCTCAGTAAGTTGATCCTCTGCACAGCAGACACACCAAGAACTGTGTTTAATTAAATCCCCTAGGCCAGTGCCAGCAAACCCCTGCACATGTGGTATTACTTTATGACAAAAGATATTAATGGGGCTGGGGATATAGCTCAGTGGAATAAGCGCTTGCATAGCAAGCGCAGGGTCCTGAGTTCGATCCCCAGTACCGCAAAAAAAAAAAAAAAAAAAGATATTAATGAATGAGTTGGGTTTTTTTCTAAACTAAAATCTCAATAATCAAATTTAATTGCAGCGCTGGCAGTTTTTGACAAATAAGCGACTTTGGGATTGTTTGGGCTTTTGTCTCTAAAAGGTTTGCTATCACTGCACTCAGCATGTCTGATTCAAGTTGACACCACAATTTCCTATCACAGTGTGCTTCTAGTCTAAATCCATAGCCCTAAGAAACAGAAGAGATCCTGTAAATCCCAGTCTGGAAATCAGGAAACTTGAGACCCATGAGGATCCAGCATTTTCTTTGTTCCAATGGCAGGAAAATCATGAGGTCCTAACTGAAGTACCAGGATAGGAGTATTTCCCTTTTATTTATGAAAAGGTCAGAAATTTTAACTGATTTAGGCTTTTAATTGACTGAATAAGGCTTTAGTCAATCTACTGGTTTAATTGTTAATCTCACTCAAAAATACCCTCTTGGACACAGCAAGAGTAATGTTCAGCCAATTATCTGTTTCCCACCGCAACTGGCAAACATCCAGGATTGTTAACATAGTAATTACGTATCAAGAATATATTAAAGTAACAAAAAAAATTTCTAACACCAAGTATTTGAAAACCAATTTCATGAATCTTCTTCAAAAAACCGAAAAGGTAATTTAGGACAAAAAAAATTGCTCTGCATTCTACTTGATACCTAGTATCCTACAATAATTTTATGCTTGCCATAGTAGATGGCTATTTACTTATTTATTTGCAAGATAAATTACTTTAGAAGAAAAGTGTGAATGTGGAAGTCTTAAATATGGAAGAACGTCTATATTTTGTGTTTGGTTTTTAACACAGAGGAGGATTAGTGAAAAAGCATAAACAGGGTTGACTAAAATGCAGAAGAGTCCTGCTGATACTATTTACCAGTGTTGAGACCTCAGGTAAGTAACCACCAATGAGTCCAAATTCTTATAGACTATAATTCCTGCCCTCCCAATACTCAATGTTATTATGAGATTTAAATGAGATGAAGGGTAGGACATTACCTTATGAACACTAAACTTTATTTACAGTATGAATTCATGCAGCCAATAAAATCTCAAAGTCTGCTCCATCCAGGCATTGCTCAGGGTGCTGAAAAAAACAAACTGGTGACAATAATGTGCTCCATCTCTAGAAGTTCAGAAACCTAAATGAAACGTGTGTTGGATCAGGATTTACAAATAACTCAGAGTGAGTAGAACTCAGCATATACCTGGAGGTTTGGTAGAAATTAAAATTCAAAATGTGTCTAAAACCTAGAATGAAAAGAAACTTACATATCCTGAATAAAAGTTTATACTTCTTTAATACTTGTAATACTTACAAGTATTTGTTAAAACACTTGTAACATAGAACAGACATGATCAGTTTTAAGTTTTGGTACATTCTTTGGGTGACAGCATCGAAAACTAAGCTCAGTGGATTAAGGAAAGTTACCTGATTCCTACAGCAAATATTGTTGAGTACGGAACAATAGAACATCTCCTTTGTCTGTAGGCAAGTAGAAAAGTCTTACTTGCCCCTGGCTTTGTTTCTTTGATGTGGCGTGCTATCCTCGTTGTGCTTCATATTTGAATTTGACTCTGAAGATAAAAAAATGCAAGTGAACATATCATTGAATTTTGCTCTAGGCTCAAGACATACAAAACTTCACATCGAGGCAGCTTTCCGGCGACTCCCGACAGAGATCGGCTTCTTAGCGGCGGCAACGCCCGGCAGTCCCACATTTCGCGCGTATCGGGCAGGCCGCGCAGAAAGCCCCAGACGTTGGGAGCCAGAGACGCTCTGCACGGGGAGGAAGTTTGGCTGGGTCCAAGCATTCTGGGGGCATAGCCAGCTCGGTCCCTCCCGCCTCCCGAGCCGGCGCAGCTTTCAGGCGACTCCCGACAGATCGGCTTTTTAGCAGCGGCAACAACCAGCAGTCCCACAATTCGCGCGCATTGGGCGGGCCACGCAGAAAGCCCCAAAGGATAAACTGGCACCTTGGAACCTTCCTGCCTGCAGGGATTCTGAAAACTGGTGAGCTATTTGCGCTCGCGACCAGATCACCGAGTGGGGGAGGAGATCCATCCCTATAACTGCAGGGAACCCTGGGAGGGCGGGGGAGCGGTCTTACACACCTCAACCAGGTCACTCGGTAGGGAGTATCTAACCAATATCTGTACAGCCTTTTAAGCGGAACTCGCAGCAGAAAGCTTAAGGGACATTCCCCCAAAGAAAAGTCATTGGAGCAACCTCTGCAGCAGACCTTTGCCTGCTGAACTGCCTGGGGAATCTACTGCTCAATATTTTGAATCAGATACCCAAAAAAGGGAAGACAGAAGAACAAATCTCAGCACAAAGCTTAAGGGACATTCTCCCAAAGAGAAGGAATCATTGGAGCAGCCTTTGCAGCAGACCCCCGCCTGCTGAACTGCCTTTGGAATTTATAGCTCCACATTTTAAATCTGATACCCAAAAATGGGAAAACAGAGGAAGAAAACGCAGTCTCAAAACTCAAACCCACCCAGAACAAGTTTTGAAGATGAAGATACAGGGGAACCAGGAAGCCTCATAACTTCAAGATATGAAACGATTGCATCCGAAATTAAACAACTCCAACAGGCCATGAAAGAGCTTAAAGCAGAAATAACCCACATACCCACAATGATTTCTCAGATAAAAAACGAGATGAAAACAATGATGGAAGAAATGCTCCAT